>LPNX011031524.1:175219-224247 GCA_001517045.1 Pseudotsuga menziesii | reverse complement strand
ATATATATATATATATATATATATATATATATATAATCAAAAGGCAAGAGAGAGCAGCAAGAGTTTTTCCCCTCTTTGTTTTGTTCCATCCTAGAGCCTACACCACTGCTGTGGCTTTTCATGCTCTCAGCCTCTTTCACTTCCTGTGAATGTTGGACCAATCCCTCTTGGTCATGATACTTAGTGTCTCCGGTCTATTTCAAACTTCTAAACCATGGAGCCTCCCCACATAGTTTTCCTCGGCTGCTAGGAACTTCACAGTCTCACTAGCACCTTTTTCATTATTGCTCATTCTGAGCTCTTCAGGACAGTCACATGTCCACATGCACCCCTAAGACGCTTTCATAGTCTTCGCTCCCAGCGATACCTATATTCAAGAATTGAATAAATTCACATGTTTAGTTTATTCTCATTGGTCTTTATCTCTTAAACAAGAGCTTAAACATCATAACCAAATCATATACATATGTATATTCCTTGAGCAAGAATTTGCAAAATAATCCAATACTTATCTATATTGTGTGTTTCCTCGTTGGTCCACAGGATCTCGCTTCACTTTGCAAGCCTTGGGGTCGCCTATGGACTTGGATGTTAGGTCAGCATGCAGGCTGCTCCACAAGATCAAATAACTAATGTCCAGCCAGTACACCTTCACACCGACTGAGCTTGGAACTTTACCACGACCATTTCCAGGTCTAGGATCTACTATGGATCCCCAGGCATATAACAACCCAACATACACTTATACCAACTTACACTTATATCAACAATAATACATACACTTATATCAACAATACACTTATACCAACATACACTTATATCAATAATAACCCTTACTTCGCAACCCCTCACAACAACCGTTCACCTTTTCTCTTTAGTGTGCAACACCAAATTGCATCTATTTAGCCTGTCAACACAAGCAATATAAGAAAAATCATCAGCGTTATTGCTCTAAAACTGTAATCATATTTCATATCATTCACTATCAAGTATTGAAACACCAGGAGTGCGTCCACTCCCTAGGGCGTAGTCAATATTGAAAACCCTTTCATGACCCAACATCGGGAAAGTGTGCACCCCTTCCAATGTGAGCCATGTAGGCCCTATGCATACTCAAGAATTTTGTCATAATGGGAATAAAATCAAAACATGCTGTGCATATTGAATTTAACAATTAGACATGCATATTATTAGCTAGGGTCATAAAACACTTATCCATTTGCAGATACAGTATTCCTTCGTTAACGAGGAATGGGGGCTCCCTTCTCTGAGTTAACAGTCCCTCGGTTTGCCATCCCAATTCCCTTCATATTCCATATCCACACATGTCTTACCGACATAATCTATACCATCTCACTCACGTTGCTTACCAAACATGTAGTGCAGATGAGACATTTCCAGAATGTCCAATGGAGTTTCACACGAAACCCATTCCAAGATAAGGGAAAACCTTCTCATGAAGTTTGGCTCCTGCAGGCCATCACACATGATCTTCCTGCAGTGTGTACCCCTAGCACATTCATCAAATAGCCAAACAGTACATCATTATCTGATAGTACAATCCAAATTTGATTGTTCCATAACCAGGCAATAACATTATTAATTAAATTCAATGAGAATTTGCAACTCTATTTACTATAGAAATTGATTTGCTTGGCAATGAGGTGATCCTCATTTGTGGGTCTCTTGTAAGCAGCACCACTATGCCCATTATAATTTTAAGCTTACTAGCATAACATGAATACCCACATACAACACGTCCTCCTGACACAATTCTATGCAAGCCAATAGTGATTAGTAGTTGTCAACAATTTCTCAAATCTGAAATTTACAAGTTCAAATTGACAACCCCTTTTGCATACAAACTATTTTCACATCCATGAGACTCTTCTCATGAGGTTTGGCTCTTTCACATGGTAGATTTCGGCCTTTGTCATGGTCTTACCCACATTTCCATGCCCTAAACTATCTACCTGAAATCTGAACTTCAATCATCCAAACACGTTGTAAGTCTCCATGGATATAACATTTCATTGCTGTAACAATCACTGAAGCCTTTTCAGAATTATAGAATTCAAACACTTCCATCTGTTAATCACATCAATATTACCAAAACTCCTTTACTTTACGTGAATCATTATCATACTAAAATTATAAGGTATAGTCACATCATTTATGCAAATTAAATGAAATGTTTATATACTCCTTACTTCACAGGTGTATCATTTGTACCACCTTGCCCTTCCATAGAGTATTCTGGCAGCCAATCAATCATGACTACCCTCTTCATGCACTTACTATTATGCATTCATAACAGCTCTTGAAAGGATTCTAGAATTATCATCAATTCATCATTTTAGCCATTGGTTAGTCATAATAACACATGCACTATCTCAATGCATTCACGTAATGCATCACAACATTTTCACCCATATTTATGTATGCATATTTACAACATTTACTCAAGCTTTTCATATGCATTCATTCAATGCATAACTACAAGATTTATAAAATCTCTTAATGCATATCCACTCAATGCTACCTTGTATTGATTCAGGAATACTATGCATTCAAACATACCATGGCCTAAACATGACTACCTCATATAGGATGCATTGCTATAATCACAACCACCAGTCCTCACTTGTTTTGGTTATTAAGTTCATATCAACATTCCCAGGGCAGGATATATTTATATATGAATGTAGTATAAATTTTTAAATAACCACCTGATGTGAGACCTCTTTCCTTTACTACTCCATGCAATTGTCATAATTAAACCATTACCTGTATGGATCCTACTTACGCCCTCGACATTACCACTTTAGTCGGTATCTCACAGACGGTTGTGGAATTTGCTCTCCATCTTCTTGATCATGGATTTGTTTCCTTATCCTTTTATTTTTTTTAATTTTTTTTATAGGGTTTATGGTCCCATGCGATGACATCATCAACATCTTTCGCCATGCTCCCGTGTCGTTAGTTTTTCCACCAATACAATATTTACCATTAGTGGTTCATTGTAAATGTATAATTCCCACTACTTTTACCAATATGTAATATCCTATGCATGCAATACATATCCTCATACATTTTCAGCATCCCCATGCCATAATTTTTTTATGTACACCAAGCTTATAAAATATAAATATAGTTAGCAAGATAGGGGTTAAGGAATTTTCCTTTTCAAATCCCTCATCCTTGCATGGAATTCCTCTTCCACATAATAGTTGGTTTGTCTTCATGGTCTTTGCTACTTCTAAGCATGCAATTCTCGGATTTTCCCATATTGACAGCAACATTGTTTGTCAAAACAAACACTAGTACTTTTCTTCTCCTCATTCAAACTCTGGTGGTTCTCCACTGTTCTCTGCTGGATACGCTTTCCAATGCCTGTCCCCATGCTCCATTTTGACTTTGGGTGTGAAAATCACACTACTTCTAAAATGACGATTTTCACCAAATCTCTGCATTTTTACACACAACTGTATTCGGGTCTGGAATGCTAACTTCAGCCACCTGTAGGAGCAAGTCTAGGAAGATTCAAGAAAACTTTTCTATCAGGTGAATTCAATACATACAGCGAGGAACACTCAGTAACTTGTGGATCTCATTTTCGATGCACCATTTATCTTTTATGAATTCTGGGTTTGACTAATTTGCCCAAAACATAGAATTTTCTTTTCACAAGAACGACTATCTTAGGGGATGACAGGGGTCCTTAGTTGACTAAGCTTCTGACGTATCGGGTCACTAGTTGACTACGCTTCTGACACTTCGACGGTCTGATCTTCATCTTTCATGCGACACTCATCGATGGTCCAATCAACTAAAATTTTTCGACGTTTCGAGCCGATCCTTTTCTGGATTTCGACGTATTGGCGGACCGATCCTCTAATTTTCTCTGACGTGTCAGTGGTCCAATCCTCTAAATTTGTCCGATGTTTTCTGTACTTGAAAAAAATTTCGAAAATTTTTCTTCTTCTTTCCGCCGCCGCATCGGCTGCTCAATCAACTAAATTTCTCAGACGTTTCGAGCCGATCCTCCTCTGTCACTCCATCTTTACGGCCCATTGAGGCCCATGCTGCAACCATTAGAGGAATTTTGGGGTCTAAAATGGGCCTCCTAAGGAAAATAATAAAATAATAGTTAAAATAATAAAATAATATTGATTAATTTTGGAGGAAGAAAGAAAAAAACTACTTTTTGTGTTCGTATTTTTGACATATCTCCCTGTGTTTTTACTCAAATTTCGATCGGGAGAGCTTGTTGGATGCGTAATTTGATTCCGCATCCAAAGAGTACCCACACTGCATACTTTTAACGGACCCCGCTACCCCAAAAACAAGAAATACCTGAAAAAACGTGATGATGATGTCATCCAACGAGCTCTTCCGATCGAAATTTGAGTAAAAACACAATGAGATATGTCGAAAATACGAACAAAAAAAGTAGTTTTTTTTTAATGACAAATATGTCAATTCAACCATTATGGTTGACTTATTTTATTGAAATTCTATTGGTTCTTGAATTCCAACTCACAAAAACTTATCTTGGCACGTTTTCTTATAAGGCCCATTTTAGACCCCAAATTTCCTCTAATGATGAGCTCTGATACCAATCTGTAACATCCCCGACCCTCCGACCAGCAAAGGGGACCCCACCACACTATTATATAACCCAGGAAACTAGCCCCATGAAGTTTTACATAACTAAAAACTGACAAATTGAAATGATTTGAAGTAAAACATGCAAAGATGCATAATTATTTAGCATACAACGGAAGCAAAATCATACATTCAAGCATTCAACAAGTTCATCATAATTCATTAGACATCAAATATAATTGCAGAGATGGAATAATCAAGATTACTTATCTTATGCAGTATTTGTCCCGCAACCAGCTACGTCGCTGCAACGTTCCACCCAACCATAGGCCAGTGTGCTCCTTAATCTTTCAGCAACACTGCCACCCCCAAGCTGGGCATGGTTTCCCCAAGAAATAAGGAACAAGTAGGCTTACACAAATCCAGGAATACACAATCAGCAAGCCAACACAGTTGGGTTTATCAGGCCATCAACAAATTAGCCAAGCCAACACAGTCCAAAGACCAACCACTGCATATACGCAGCAAAACAAGCGGTTCACAGCTTGGGCGGGGAAATCTAATTCTTGAGTCGTTCTTGGCCCTATCATGGAAAAAATGACTCAATAATATCCACAACAAACCAAAATGAAAAAGAACCCACATCAAACCACAGATCGTGGGGAAAACAATAGCCACGATCCCAACATTGAAACAACGGGAAATACACAGCCTGAAATAGAGGAGGTGATCAGACTCTCAGTCTGGGCAGGAAAAAAACATATACATAGACCACAAAATCAGTATGGAAACACACCCCCATAGCAAAAATCGTGAATGGCTCCCTCACATGGACATCGTGGATGGAAGAAAACGGCTCCCCAGCTTGCTGCGTGAGGAAAATAATGAAGATTCCTAGCCTGTGCGTGAGGAGAACAATGAAGAGTCCCAGCCTGTGCGTGAGGAGAAAGGAGCAACCGTCTCTGCATGTGGATGGAAAGAATGGAGGAATGGGAGAATGGAATTGTTTTCCCCCTTGCCCACGTGAAGTGAGAGTTCGCTGGTGGAGTGTGCATGTGGGAAAGGGCTCACAGTCCTGCCACACACCACTGCCCAGCAATAACTATCCCAACTAATCAATAGAAGTTTTAATGTGGTAGTTGACTGATGAGATAAGGAAAGGTGAGTGAGTCAAAAGGGTGGGTGACAACTAAATGGGTTTAACAGCTGACACATGGATTTTCCCCATTGGCCCAAGGTTTAATAATTTCACCCTCCTTATCCTTAGGAAACTCATGCCCTTTTCATCATGGTTGCATTGACGTAGCTGGTTGGGGTATTTTAATTAAAATGCATATTTACATGATGCCAAAACTATAAGGTGCTGGATAGCACGATATACCATCGGCAACGATTCGAATCGCCGAAACATAACACAACCAAATCAATGGTGGGGATTTTTCCTTTATCTCCACACCACGATTAATTACAATATATACATCATGTACCTTTTAATGCAAATGGGGTCAAAACCAGGGTGTTACAGGCATTATCAACGAGATTGCTCAAACCTTCAGTCACAATGTACCTACTATATTGTTGCAGATCATACTATTGAAGATTGTCCGCAACTGATCGTGGAATGGAAAGAGAAGAATGTTCCACTGCCATAGAACTAGAATTAGAATGTGAACCAGAATATGAACCCGCATACTAATCTGCCACAAAATTAGAATCAAGGGCCAACTGTAGGAAATTTTTTGGCAGAACCCAGGACTCAACCTGCTGATATTGGTGTTTCACCTAAAATATGTACCAATTCTTCAATCCCTCAAAATCCCTGGCCAATAACTCTTTTGGACCCTTTTTGTTCCATTCCTAGTATGGATGGCGCACTTTGTCTTCTCACATAGAGCTCCATCCATGTCTGGAACTTGTTGCACACTGGAAGTAGGCATCGATGGTGCCCTTTTCTTTAGTACAGGGTGCACCGACGCACTTACCCTTATTGCAAGGAGCGTCAAGAAACTTAGAAAGGAAAACATAGAAGTTTAGAGAAGATTCCAAGAAAAATCTCTCTTGAAGGATGATCCTATCTGCTTGGGGGAGCTGGAAATCGACATCCGAGCCCATAGGGATCATTTTCTATCCTCTTCCCAAAATATATCATCTCATTTGGGATTACCTTGGCATATAAAAGAAAGCTTCATGGACCATGTGAGGAGAGACCAAGAAGAGCATCCTTGTGATGTTGGATTGAAGTCTGGTGTAGAGGCAAACTTGAGAGACTATTGTGGGAAAGAGTTTGTACTAGTTGAGAATTGTGTGAGTGTGTCAAAGACCTTGTGGAGAAAAATCTATTGACATCAAGGCTTTGGTTGTAGCTTTATATTTTAATCTTTTAATACAAAAGTGTTACCTTTTCCCATATATGATTTATGTTAATATTGATCATTTATTATTAGATTCCTTGATCACTAATATATATTTTTTATTTGTCTTATTACTCTCATCCCTTGTCTTGTTTCTTGTGTTTCTTTGTAGGTATAGTAGATCACATTGATATCAGTGAAATAATGACAAACCTCAGGATCTATGTTTAGAGAGTTGTTTATTCAAGTAAATAAGTTATGTAGGGAAATGATATGCTACTATGTCTATTTTTTCTAGACATGTACCATGCAGGCTAGAGGAACAAGCAATGCCCACACTGGTTGAAGTATTCCTACAAACAAAATTGGTGAGCATACTGGGGACATATCCAGTCAGATTTGGGATAGATACGATCAAATCTAGAGAAGATCTAGTTAGATCTAATATTTTTTAATACATTTTGCTTGAAAAATTGTGAGTCTTGTATTCTTAACTCATTTGAGTTGCTAAGGTAAGTGATCCGCCTTACCATCCTTTCAATTGTCTCTTGTGAGGTGTATTATTCCTCACTAGTATTCCCGCGTGATCCATAATTGGTTTCTTTTGCAGGTTACTGGATTTTCAAGTTTGAGGATTCGCTAGAGCCCCGAAGAAGGATTGATAGAGCGTCGACAAGACTTTGGAACCTTCTACATTATGATAAGTAGTGCCGCTAGTGCCTCTACCCAATATACAACATGCATCGACACCCTCCTGATGCCCTGGTGCAGCCTCTCATAGTGCGCCGAGGTAGGCGATCCCCTATCTTAAAGTTTGTTTTTTGATTTTTTTTGTTTCTCCTTGATTGATTGTTGATTTTCATTCTGTCTTTTTGTTAAGTCTGATAGTCTGGTAGTCTGATCTCCCTTCTCGAGTTCAGATCTTGAAATTTTCATTGATAGGAAGCTTAGAAATTGAAGAAATTGTGTGTGAATTTTAGTTTTGGGTTCATGGTTTTCTTGATCAATTCTATGAAAGCAATCTTAGGTTTGTATTTTCTTTGTAGTTAGTTAAGTATAGTATTTTAGCTCTCTTTCTTTTTCAAATCATATAAAAAACAAAAAATGTTGGCTTGTCTTGTTTTGATTGTTTTTTAATTGATTGAGTAGTTAGAAGAATATTTCTTTATGTATTCGATTGAGAAAGCATAGGTTTCTAGACGTTAGAAGGTAATATTTCTTTCTACTTTCATATATCTTTTAGGCTTAGTGTCGGAAATGCTTGTGTGTTTAGAATTTTTTTGAAAAATATTGAAGTTAAATCATTGAAAGTGACATAGTACCTTTGCTTTGGAAAAAAAAAGTTTCTCCCCTACTCTAAGTAGCATTCATCAAAGAGAAGATTTGCATTGCATATAGCTCATAACATTGCATCTTGATCCACATTCCATAAACATTCACTAGCCATCAAGATGAAATAAACTATAGCTTAGGTTAAAATTTTCTAGTAATTTGAGTGATAGGATAGAGACGTGTTCTAGAGTATTAAAACATAGGATCTATTGTTATTTTCCTGCACTACATCATGGGGATCGTGTTTTTCTTCCACGTACTACTATTATATCAAATGACCTTTGACGTACGTTGAGGTATATCGAAACGTACCTCACGTACTTAGTGGTATATAGGAAGGCCCCTTTCAAACAATTGTGCATTAGACAACACTAATATAGATTTGAGCTCCCATGTACCTAGTGTATATCGGGAGACCCCTCTAGGATACCCAAACCAACTAAGAAAATCCTTTTGGCTGTATTGTTGGAGCAATACATCGAGAACAAAACTCGAGGAGCTACTACCCACATGCTGTCCAGGTAGTCGGGTATTCAGGTAAGGGTACGGTCCCAATCCTCCTTGTCGCATTTTACTGTTGGACCCTACCATATATCGTGAGTTGTGACAACTTGAAAATCCTAGTGAGGAACCAAATATTATAAGCCCATCCTGTCATTTAAGTTTTCTTGTGACCTTAGCTTGTGTAGGATTGTTTGTGTGTGATCTCTTCCTTACATAGAGATTTAGAGAAGAAATATTCAACCAAAACCCTGGTTGAGCTACCTGTGAGACAATGTCACAGGTTGCAGGGCTTACCACCTAACTCTCCTCTTGCCATGGAAGGAAGTAAATGTGAAACCATGGACCAACCAGATACAACTGATTCACATGTAGAAGGAGTTCCAGTCATTGAATCTCGGGAATAAATTTCCTCTTTTCAAATCCATCTCATAGTAAAACAACCTTCTACATAAGAAACCACTTTTCATTTTTGAATGGAAGGTCAACCTGGCAGACCATATTGGATGTTCAATCACCCATCAGATGATATTGTGGCAGTAGAGTTTGGCTCAACTTCTCCTTTTTGGGGTACTTCTATAGATCAGGCCATTTATGAATATGGGACCACTCAGCCATCTTATGTTACCTCCGTTCGAGAAACTCCGTCAGGTGAAGAATTCTACAGATCAATCCGAGAAAATATCAATCGTTTGTGTAAACTAGGAGAAAATATAAAGAGGAGAAGTGTTTCTCCTCTACCCCACCGTTCAGAAATATACCCAGGCTAGATACCATGCCCTTTCATAATCACATGTGGCTTTTAACTCACGCTCAAAACATTGTTATTCATGATCCAGGTCAACTCTCCATTCCTACCCGAACCACCCAGAATCTTCCATCTATTTCTAACTCCCTAGTAGCTTCCGTACCTCTGGGGAAACCTCCAGCCCAAGTTGTTTGACCTACCAGGGGAACCATTTCTAACATGGGGAAAAACCTAGCAGTAGTACAACCAATAGTTAGTACTCCTCCTATGAACACCAACATGGTTATTCCCTCTTCCCGCTCGGGACAACCTTCATGTGTTCAACTCGCCATTAGCCAACCTTCTTGGGGTTATACCTACCCAGGAAATTAACCACTTGTGGTCCACTAATCCTATCAACCTACACCATCAGGGTTGTTTATCCTAGGATGCCATACCCCAGAAATGCTTATATCCCATGGGGACAACCTAATTGGTCGAATGTCCCTATTCTTGAGGGACAATTTATGAATACTACTGGGAGTTTTGGAGGACCACCTAGAGGAACACCTTTTGTAGGTCCACCTAGATGACCACATTCTAGAGGTCCACCTGGAGGACCACCATTTGGAGGACCACTGCCTGGAGGTCCACCTGGAGGCCCACCATCTAGAGGCCCACTACCTAGAGGTCCACCATATGGAGGCCCACCTGGAGGCCCACCATCTAGAGGCCCACTACCTAGAGGTCCACCATATGGAGGCCCACCGCCTGGAGTCCCACCACCTGGAGGCCCATCATCTAGAGGACTACCATCTGGAGGCCCATGATCCCACTACTTGGTGGACCCTCAAGCGGGTCATTCAAAAACCAACCACCTAACCAACTGGTTATGGGAACATCAACTATGCTCATTTATCAATATGCTTATGGCCCTACCGGTCCACAAATGTTGTATCATTACTACTAGTACCCCCAGCCTAATTAGCAATTTCCATTTCTGTCTACCTTAGATCTATCCAGATTGATCAACGAACCTATCCACCATGATCCCTCATGGCCCTCCATCCTAGTTAAGTTACCCTCTGATATACCCAGATTCGATGGAAAACCTAGTGAAGACCCTAAAAACCACGTGATGATATTTCATTTGTGGTGCTCATCCAATTCTCTGATGGATGGTTCAATCCATCTATGTTTGTTTCAGAGAACTCTCACCGGGGTAGCTACAAAATGGTATATTTAGCTACCTCAACATTCCTTTTGGGATTTCAACACCTTAGCAATGGAATTCTTAACACATTTTCAGTTGCCAATACGATATGAAACAGGTACAAAACTTTTTACCTCACTTCACCATACCACTTCTACTCATATATCTGATCATATACATGAGTGGAGATGACGACATAGGTTAATTAAGGCTCCCATTCCCGATTAGTTACTTTCAAATTGGTTTACTAAGTCTTTACTTCCCCCCATTTCTAGGGATGTCTCCATGGGAAGTGTTGTTACCAAGGAGAAGGATATCAACCATTCTCAGTACCTTGACTTGGTCTATTCCCAGTCAGTCACTTTATACGACCTAATTCCTCATGCTCCTCATCCTACCTCAGATCCTTCAAGACATTAAATGAAGCCACCTGCCAATGGCGTTCTTGGTTATGTTCAAACACAATCGACTACTAAATCCTCGAAAAAGAAAAACCAACCGAACGCACCTTCTAGTCAAACTGTTTCAAACCCCATAATTGATTCCCCTCTTGTTGTTTCAACCGAAGTGAGTGAGTTTCAATCCTCAGAATATTCAGGAGGAAATAAGAAAGGAAAGAATACACCAAAAAATCTGAGAACCAACATGAAGGTAATAAAGCACAGAACTCTGATGTTGACTCTAAAAACAAGAGAAATGGAAAATTTCTCTTCCTCATATGTGGAGGTGACCACTTCCCCAAATAATTTCTTTGGCGTGAGGAAGTCAGTAAATTTCTTAAACATACACCCACCTTGGAAGTCCTTACAGATCCTTTCCCTACCCAACAACAATTGATTGACCATCAATCCTTGCATGGGCCTTCTCGAGTCTTCCATAGATGAAGTAAAAATGATTTCAAGTGAATCTAAAAATCTTAATAATCGATCCCAGAGATATGATCCTCCACCAGAGAATAATATTGATAATATTCCACCACAAAAAACTTCAGCATCCCCCCTCCTCCTACTAATGGTCTTCAAATTGAAAAACATGTTCTTGATGCAATTCTTCGACCACCTAAGAGTACACTTCGTAAATCTATACTTAATACTAATGCACGCGCCGCCTAGTACTATAATATTGTCAAAGATCTGGATCAAGAACCGTGCACTATGTCGACTCTCAAAGTACTCCAAACATGTTCTACACAATGGAAGAAATTTCTATCAGTTCTTAGAGAACTAGATTCTGAACACAATAACATTGTATCGCCTTCAAACTGGATGACTTTAAATCTAGGATCTGCCATCAATTGGATTTCCAATTGTCCACCAAAGCTATTGGGAAAATAATCCTTGATGCCATATTGTACGAGGCAGCCTCCACTTCAGTCATGTCTTTATCCTGCTGGAAAGATATCGGCTCTTCCAAGATCAACCGCTCACCCATGACATTAAAGGATTTTGATGGTCACGAATTTTAACCCTATGGATTACTACCCTCTCTCTAGGCAGAACTGGGGAGAAAATTAGTCTCCATTCATGTTGAAGTTTTCGACTCTCCTTTAGACTACAATCTTATTCTAGGTCAAAAATGGTTCTATGCAATGCAAGTTGTTGCTTCATCCATATTTTGGGTAGTCCAGTTCCCATTCTAAGGGAAAATCATTACCATTGACCAGTTAGATTTTTTTTCATGAGATGCGACTTCCAATTTTATGAATAATGTTTCACTTTTGGCATCCTCAACCCCTGAATATCAGACCATTGGAATAGTCCTTCTTAAGGATTCCTCAGTCATGGGATTTTTTCCATTATCCAATCCTCCTCATGTTTGACAAGAAGCATTCGTGAACATGATATCCGCTTCTAGCTTTGACAACATATATAGAAGAAATTCAATTGTTGATTCGACATCAATAATCCCTTTCAAAGAAATGTACTAGGCCATTAAGTCCACCATTGATACCACCATCAATGATCATCTTTTGGTGGCTTCAGATACGCATCACCTACCATAATGCTTAGAACCCCCCCAATATCTAGATTATCTGCTGCATACACTCCCCTCTAATGACTCCATCATGGAAGTTATGTCTTTATATGAGATTCCTTGGAAAGATAATCATCACCGATCTTCTTTCCTTCCCAATTGCCATATGGTAGAAGACTAGTTTGCAACAACGGTTTCATCCAATATTGTAAATAATCCTTATAACCTAGTACTCATCCATGATGTTGAGTCTGAGGGTAATTTGAGTAATATTACCAAAACTATTTCTATGGATATATCAGTGAAGCCCGACATCATAGAGAACATCAATATAGGCCATATTTCTTCCCCTTCAGAACTAGAGTCTTATATGGTCTTGTTTAAAGAGTTTTGAAATTTACCTTTTGATTTGAAGAACACTGACGCTACCTTTCAACATGCCATGTCCTATCCTTTCCACAACATAAAACACATTGTGGAACACTACCTTGAAGACCTTCCTGCTCATTCGAAGCAGTGGGATCACCACATTGATCATTTGAGAGCCATTTTTAATAGATATTTCCACTATAACATCTGGTTGAATCCACACAAGTGTGTTTTCTATGTTTAGACTGGTCAACTACTTGGTTTCATTGTGTCCAAGGATGGAATTCACATAGACCCTCTGAATATTGAATCCATCTTGGACCTACCTACCCCTACAAATGTTATTGAACTCCAAAGTTTGCAAGTGAAGGAACACCTATTACATCATTTCATCTGTAATTATGCCGAGAAAACCCACAGTTTCATGCATTTACTAAAGAAGGATAGCCTCTTCGTTTGGGATGACTTGGCGCAACATGCGTTCAATATTCTCAAGCATGCCATCATGCATGCCCCTATTTTGCAACCACCCAATTATACTAAGGATTATTCCATGCATGTGGTTTCATCCCTATCTACCATTGGTATGGTTTTGGTTCAAATAGAAGACCATGATCATGAACATGTGATCTACTATTTGAGTAAGAGTCTTTTGGACTCTAAAATGTGGTACTCACATGTGGATAAATTAGCTCTGGCCATGGTCATCGTAGTCCAGAAGTTTTGTCACTACATCTTGCTTCAAACGACCATGGTATATGTAGATTCTAACCCCATGTATTACATCTTGACTCATCAGGTTCTTGGGGGAAGATACTCTTGCTGGATTTTCATTCTCCAGGAATTTGAGTTGGAATTTGGAATATGAGATTATGTGTGACCTTCCTCGTATTAATGAGGGAATAGAGCCCATCGATTCATTTCCCAATGAATCCTTGTTCCTCATTAGTATGTTTGACCCTTGGTATGTAGATTTAATTCTATATCTCCAGACACAACTGTTTCAGCCCAATACAACCCAGATGAACGTCATCGCATCCACCATCATGCAAAATATTACCTTACCATTAATTATACCCTATACTACAGGGCGCTGATATGGTATTATGACGTTGTTTAACTCATGAAGAGGCTGAGATTGTTTTGAATGATTGCCACTATGGATCTTGTGGTGGTCATATTTCTGGGATGGATACTTCCTAGAAAATCTTATGCTTTGGGTATTTTTGGCCTTCGATCTTTAAAGATTTCATAGATTCCATCAAGAAGTTACAAACTTGTCATTTGTTTACATCAAAAACACGCACCCATCCTGCTCCATTTCATCTTGTCATAGCAGTTGGTACCTTTGTAAAATGGGGCATTGAATTCATGCATTGTAGACCTACCTCAACCATGGGGAATGGTTACATTATTGTGGTCATTTATTATTTAACTAAATGGGATGAGGTTATTACTAATTATGCTGAATATGGAAAAACAACCACTCTTTTTCTATTCAACCATATCATCACTAGATTTTGGATCCCTAGGTCCATTGTGACCGACACGGTTCACACTTTCAGAATAAGAGGATGTCGAAATTAAGTGCTAATTTATGGTTTCATCATGACAACTCTACACCTTACTATCCATAGGAAAATGGATAGGTTGAAGCTATCAATAAAGTCTTCGAAACCATGCTTCAATGGATGGTAGGACAAGCCAAGTCCAACTGGAATTTGCAACTATTTTTCGCATTATGGGCCTACCGGACCAAGGTAAAGACATCCACTGGTTTTACACCATTTTAGTTGGTGTACGGACTAGAGGCTACTCTTCCTATAGAGTCTAAAATCCCTTCCCTAGAACTCACTTTGGAACTATTACCCAACACCACCCCAGAAGAATAACGTTTAATGTATCTAAAAAAGCTTGATGAAACTCGTCGCGATGCTACCTTAGAAAATGAGGTGCATAAACCACGAATGAAATCTCAATATGATAGATCCATTCAACCTCACTCTTTCAACGAAGGTGACCTAGTCTTGACTTATGAACAGAAAGATGACAAGTTGGCGGCTGGAAAACTGGAATCTATGTGGCATGGGCCTTACAGTGCTAGTCGCGTCTTAGAGAAATGGGCTTATGAGTTGATAGACTATGACGGGATACCCTTGGGAGAGCATTGCAATTTGCTCTACCTTAAAAAATACTATGCTTAGGAAATCTAGCATAGGTTTGTTGTATATATTGTTTATAGAGTGTTGTGAGTTTTTTGAGAAGTGTGGATTTAGTGTGAATATAAGATGTTTCCTTCACAAACATGTCTATGTAATACTATGTTTAAAATGAACAGATGACCACCTATATCGGTTTCACTGATGGTGATAATCGTTACACCTTGAATCTTATGTTAGCATCCTGGGTAATGTACTCTCCTACCAATGATCTGGTGAGTTCAGGAGGAACTTGTTTGGGCACCACAACAAACAACATTGCAGAGTATCATGCGGTTATTGGTTTGTTGACTGAAGCCCTGGCTAATGATGTAAGTCAGATTAGGGTTCATCTAGACTCATAATTGGTACTACATCAGTTAAACCGAGTCTACACCATCCGAAACCCCCTACTCCTTCATACATTCTGAAGAGTTAGGATTTTGGAAAAGTCTTTTGAGCAGGTTTCTTATCATCATATCTCGAGACATTTAAATACTGTGGAATATTCCTTAGAAAATTTTGTCTTGGATTGGTATCTTGCTCATATTTAATTTCATTTTAACATCAATTTCATTCACTGAATTACATAGATACATAGGTAGACATTCGTTCACATAGCACAATTGTACACACATATGTAAATAAAAAGTTTATATATATATATATATAAGTAGTGATTAGATACAAACAAGATGAAGCCATAATCTTGTAAGTCACCCAAAGTCTGGAACTATCACAGTTTCAAATACATATACATATAGAAAAAACTGAAGCTTCAAAGCTTTCAGTGTATATATAGTACAGAAAATGAGGGAGCCACTATGGGGTAATCCTTGTGCTCATGATAACACATCATGAGCCAAGTCACTTGATGGAGTATCCTCCCAAAACGTCTTGAAACTCCCGCATTATGGTGTTGGTAGTGCCTGGGAATATCATCAATGGAAATATTAGGTATTCCTATAGTCATTCGCTGGAGGTTCTCCTTGATCTCCTGGAGTTCCTCATCTATCTATGCATTCTTGACAACAATATCTCTAACTACCCCTTGCCTCTCTATAGGCAAAGCTCCTATCGGACGAGAAGGACCTATGTGTGCACTTTGTATGTCTTAGCATTACATCATAAAAATAAAATATGAAATAAAAAACAAAAAACAAAGAACATGTATAGTGATATGTTTATTACCTCGGTCATCCCAATGAACTCCCTCTGGTAGTGCAAGATCAAGGTCATTCCTGAAATATTCCCCAGCATAAGCATAATCCTCCACCATTAGTAGTTGGCCCCTCATCCAACTGAAGAGGATTGGTCCTTATGTAATCCTGGGGCCTCCGCTGTCACCATATGTAACCGACTCAAGGGTACCTCAGGTCTCATTAGTGACACCCTCTCCAAGTAGAAAGATACCACTATATCTCCATAGCCAAATTGCTTCATCTCTCCTCTTTGACATTTGGTTAACTAGTCCTTCAAACTGACCAGTAACCCCTTACTCCAATTAAATATGATGGGAGACATACACTCTACTGCATATAGCATGTGATCCCGTGTAGCCAGATGGGTTGACCTGTTACCCACAACCTTCTTGATCGTGAAGGATACAATCCTCAAGGGTCGATCCACTATGTGTTTGATGGGGATTTTCCCTCCTTGGAAATGCATCCCTATCGATTAGTACTCGCTAGAAAACTTGCCACCTCGTGGACCTGTTAGCTCTACAGGTCCCCCCCTACATGAAGATCCAGCCAAAAAATAGATGTCTTCCACATCTATAGTCAAAATATGGGTCTCGACCTCGAAATAATGTTGATCTGGGTCACACATGCAGATCAAGTACTCTAGTAGACGTACATATTCCCTCACCCTAGGTACTCTAAAGTATTTGAGAATCCCACACCCATGGAGGGCCCTCACGGTCATTGGATCATTGGCTGGATGCAAGTCATCCAACTCATGTTGTGTTTCTTTCCAAATCACCATTTTTTTAGTGTTTTTCCTGCCAAAAACAATTTAAACATCCATTACAAGCATGCTAAAACCCTTGGAAGAAAGAAAAATTGCAATATAGTGGCTATGTTTTGTTTTTTGAAGTAAGCTAGCTGCTGACACTCTTCTTAGAGGAGAACATAGCGTCGACACTCTTTCCCCATGTTGACAGAGCGCCTTAGGTGATTTTCCCTCTTTCAAGGGGTGCGCTGGTGCACTTCATGAAAGGGAGAAAATCATCGAACTGGCCATGCTTTGTCTCCTTGGAGAAATGCTCTAAAAACCCCCAATACTGACTTAAAATGAAAAACAAAGCACCGTGAATTTGAAAGGATAAGGTTTAGCTCTTACCTGATCCAAATGGTTTGGTCTGAGATGGTCCAAATCTCCTAGAATACTCGTTTTAAAATCACCTCTGGTTGCACAAAATTCAGTCCAACACTATGGTAAAATTACAATGGTAAAAAATATTTACTATTCCTCTTTTTATATCAAATTTTTATTTTTTATTGAAAAATAATTACTCAAATATTTAAATACTTAGGGTTTTTCCATGTATTTTCTATATTTTTCATAATGAACTTGTTCTAACTCCATTTTCGAAGATTTTAGGTCATTTTTATGACATATTTGGCTATGAGTGAGTTTCTTTGGTCTTTTACACACTCCGGGCTAAGCTGAAAAAGTATCGAGCGTCTTTTATACCTTTGACATGCTCGTTAAAAACTCAATGAAGAGGTATGAAGTACACTTTTACTATTTTTCAGACTTGTTAAAATTGGATTATGAAAAAATACACCTCTTCTGGAGTTACCTTTAAGCTCTTTTTAGGCTCCCTAAATACGAAAATATCACTAAGCAAACTTGATGCTTTCACTCTCGTAAAAGTATTTTAATGATCTTCTAGTCGATGGTAGTTTACCCCTTTTTCAGAGCGATTATAATCACTTACGAAAAAGGTACACTCTACTTTATCGCAACTAGTTGAGTTCTCTTAAGCATTATTTTATACTTTTTTGGGCCTTGGGGACTAAATTTACAAAAAAGTCCACCCTGGAGTCTTTTTAGTCATTTTAGACTCTCTAAACATGAAAAAACAACTGAGTTTACCTTTCATCGGACTCACAAAATCAAATAATGAAGGACCCTCTCTAGGAATGAACCCCTCCTTTCTCAGGTTCATAAAATATGTGAGAATGGACTCATCACCTGATGAGCTACAACGAGTGTTTGTTACCCTCTTTAAAATCGTTCAAACGAAAATAGGCACTCATCCTTTTTGATGGGGAAATTAAGGGAATGGGAAACATTTTTCATTTGTATTAATGGCAGCTCATAGTCCACCCTTTGAACATGGCACTTTTTTTCATTTTCATTTTCAAACATTTGGATATTCAACTTGTCTTCAAATCAATCCACTTTTGTGAGTCATTCAACTCCTTTGAATCAATTCAAAAAATGCATCGTCATCCCCTTGAATTACACCTGGTCTCTGCCTCGTTGATTCAATGCTTCCAAGTCATTTGTCATGTCGTTCAAAGTTCAAAGGGAACCTCCTCTGTAAACTACCTCTTCAGTCACCTTACCTTCTTTCGAGTCAGTCATATCTGAGTCAGTACTATGGTTGTTTTCATCATTTCAACATCATCTTTTTTTCCATGTTTCGTGTCAATGATGGGGGAATCATCATGGCCCTCCTTCGACAAGTCTATCCTATCGACATCAACACATCATCCAGGAATCAGACTTAGAAACTAAGTCAAGTACCTTGAAGCCTGCATGCCTCAGTGGCATCTTTCCTCACTTTCAATGGTAGGTTTTCATCAACGACCTCTAATTGGAATATTCTATCAAGTGTTCAACTTCAAGTCCTTTATTCACACTTGGGAAAATGTACTGAGATACCTTGGGATCATTGACATCAATGGTGATCTCCCTCGCACTTGTTAACGGTATACATCAATAATTGGTAATTAAGTGGTTTATACCATGTTCGACATCACGAAATGTATTCACATGGTTAAAATCGTATTGTTGGGGATTGGAATGAAGAACCTGAGTGGTTAGGTATTCACTTGAATATGTGCTTATCCGCATGTTGCAACGAAGTACTATTTGAAGTTATGACATGGATCCACATTGTATCTTTGGTGGATGTGTCCGGTATTGAGTCTGGATAACATGGATCTACTTTGTATGTTCTGTAGCGATGTTCTGTTTTCATTCTTATTGATCATGGATCTATAGTGTATTGTTGGTAGCCATGACATATTTTTCATCATGGATCTACAATGTTTTGGTTCACATCCATGATTGGGTCAGATAATTGGTCACTGGTCTTGCATCAAAATACAGACTCATCTCTCTTTTTCCTCTGATACCATATCGATATCTAGAAAATTATTTTACCTATCACATCCCTCTAGCTTCATGCTTTGGGGGGGATTCTGTTGCACCTAAAATCTATACCAATGTTTCAATCCCTGGCCAAGAAATCTTTTGGAAGCTTTTTGTTCCATTCATAGCCTGGATGGCGCACTTTGTCTTCTCACACAAAGTGCCATCCATCTTTGGCACTTGTTGCACCCTAAAAGTAGGCATCGGTGGTGCCATTTTGTTCACTACAGGGTATGTCAACGCACTTACCCTTATTGCAAGGAGCTCCAATAAGATTAGAAAGACAAAAATAGAAGTTTCAAGAAGCTTCCAAGTGAAATTTCTCATGGAGGATGATCCTATCTGCTTGAGGGATATGGAACTCGATCTCCTAACCAATAGGGATCATTCCCTATCCTATTCCCAAAATATATTAACTCATTTGGGCTTCCCTTGGCCTATAAAAGAAATCTTCATGGACCATGTGAGGAGAGACCAAGAAGAACATCCTTATGTTGTTGGATTGAAGTCTGGTGTAGAGATAAACTTTAGAGAGTGTTGTGTGCAAGGGTTTGTACTAGTTGAGAGTTATGTGAGTGTTTCAAATACCTTGTGGAGACAAAGCTATTGACATCAAGTATTTGGTTGTAGCTTTCTCGTTTCATATTTTAATACAAAAGTGTTTCCCTTTCCCATATATGATTTATGTTAATACCATTTATTATTAGATTCCTTGATCACTAATATAGAATTTTTATTTTTCTTATTACTCTCATCCCTTGTCTTGTTTCTTGTGTTTCTTTACAGGTATAGTAAGTCACATGAAAATCAACGAAACAAGGACAAACCTTCGGATCTATGGTAAGAGAGTTGTATATTCAAGTAAATCAGTTTTCTAGGGAAAGGATATGTTGTTGTGTTTTTTTGTTCTAGAATTGTACCATGCAGGCTAGAGGAACAAGCAGTGTCCGCATTGGTTGAATTATTCCTACAAACAGTTGGAGTCATTACTTGAGGAGGTACGATGACGGGGGATGATGGTCGAATCCCGTAGATTCGATTGGTGGCTCGAAAGGAGGTGTAGTTCAATGTCGACACTGAGAAAGATACGTTCTTTGATGCAAGAGATATCATGAAAAGGGATACAGGTAAGTTTCCTATCAAAGAAATTGTTATACCTAAATATTGTCACCAACATGTGATGAGATCCTTAGCCCCTATGTTTTCCCTAAATCCCAAAACTTGGAGTGGAAACTTGCTCTAGATATCAATTCTACTTGAAAAAACCTAGCACCGTGCTTACCCTTTAGCTGATGAATGGTACCTTGTTTAGCACTGCATGTGTCCTGTTATAGAGAAGTGGTGCCACCACGGAAGTGCTTTGTCTTTGAAGTGGTTTTCACCTAAAACGCTCTATCATAAGGGAACAAAAGCAGTACCCTTGGTAAAATGGGAAAAAGATAAGTCTCTCGAGGCTTCTAGAACTTGATCCTCGTGTCCTCCCTTATCCCTATCAATATGGGTTAGTTTGAGCTCAAGATCCCTCTTGGTAGGATCTTATAGCCACCTCACCCACAATTCTCTCAACTATCCCTATCCATTGAGCCTTATAAATACAGGCTCATATCCATAGTTGAGGGGGAGAATTGAATGGTATTGTTATGCTGTCGAATTGACTACCTAGTCCAATCCATTGGAGAGCACAAGAGAGCAAGTTGGAGCTTTTGGGGATGAGGTGTTTGTTTTCTGGAGGATTTTGTGAACACTAAGGCAATGGTTGTAAGCTTCTTCATTCATTTCTTAATGCAAAGCTGTTTTTTGTCCCACATATCTGTTGTTTTGATCTCGCATGTATATGTTATTGGATTCCTTAGTCACTAGTATGGATGTGTAGATGATTTTCTAGTAGATTTGATCTTCTTGTTTGTTTGACATGCTTGCAGGTACACATGTTCATGATCAAAGCAGTATTCTAGGTGTTTACAACAATCAAGGAAGGTCTTCATCCTTTGTTGTTCACTCATTTGTTCTGGATCTGAACCATTCAAACCAGAGGAACAACTTCTGTTCGCAGGAGGTGCAATATTCCTAACTACAAATCTGGCAACTCCGCTGGGGAACAAAGAAAATTTTAGTTGATCTGATTTTCCTCAGTCCTTGAACAATTGTCTGAATCCAGGCTCCAATTTCTAACTCTCTTCAGTTAGATCTACCATCTGACTTAGTGAATTTTGGTTTGAAACTTTCAGATCTATTCAGATCTGAACTATTTCAACTTTATATGTTATTTTTTAATGTCAATTCATCAATCTTTACCTTGATTTGATCAATTTTTAACTTGAATTCTCGTTCTCCATGTGTTTTGGATCCATTCAGGGAACCGCACATGTGTTGTTGGCAACAAGTGGTGCCACCGCTTGAACTCTGTTATCCATACGTGGTGCCACCGCCTGAACCTCGTTAGCTAGAAGCAGTGCTCGTCTAGAACCGCTCTATCCAAGACCCCTCTAGCGTGGTGCCAGGTAGGCCTTGTTCCAGAACTTTTTTTTTGTCATTTTTTGCAAAAAGTAGAGTTTGCTTGCTTTTAGTCCCTGCACTATCAGGCTTGTGTGTTTGAATCTGTATGCTTGTGGTTGAAAATTTTGTGGTGAAATTGGTTTGATTGAAAGAATTCAAGAGCTAGTTTAGGCTTGTTGATTATGTGTTTGCTTTCATGCTTGTTGGTTGTGATTTTGAAAGGAATTTTTGAAAAGCTTAGGTTTCAGTTAGATCTCTTTTTGTTTCATTTATAAAGACTGAAACAAAAACCACTTGCTTATCATCTTAATTTCATTTTTTCCATAGAGGACTTCTTTTTGCTTTTAAAAAGAAATTTTTTTGATTGAGATTAGGTCATTATTATTACTGAGCATAGGGCACTGGATCTCTGATTAGCGTCACAAGCTTTTAGGTTCCCTTTGTTCTTTTGTCTCTCTTGCATTAGTACTATCTCATCAAAAGAAAAAATAGTGTAGTTTTAAGTTAGATATATCTAGGTTTAAAAGAAAAATCGAAAAAATTGATTGCATATGCATGTAGAGTGCTTGTTGTTTTTCTTTTAGGAAAAGAGACTCTTACCCATATGATTGCTTTAAAAAAGAAAATGAGTTTGGAATGTGTTTCTTGTCTTTGGATTTGATTTGTTCAAAGTAGTTGTTTGGGAAATTGTGATTTTCAAAACGAAAATAAAATACTCTCTTCCCCTCTCGTAATTAGGCATACCTCGAATGGTAAAGTGAAATATTTGCATCTACATATCTGCATGGTTTTAATTTTTTTTGTCAAAATTCCATAAATTCACCTAACCATCCACTTTAAAATTAACGGTAGTTATAGGCTAAAAATTTACATAGCAATTTGAGTGATAGGTTAGAGACATGTTCGGGCATCGTTAAGCATAGGAGCTGTCGTTACTCATCCACACTACATCCCGGGACTCGCGTAGTTCTTCCACGTACCATCGGTATATTGAACGACCTTTCACGTACCCTTGAGGTATATAGAAAGGTGTTTCATGTACTCGATTGTATATAGGAAGGCCCCTTGTGAACGGTTGTGCATTAGACAACACTACTACCGATTTGAGCTCCCACGTACCTTGTGTATATCGGGAGACCCCACTAGGATACCTTATCTATCTGAGAAAATCCCTTTGGCCATCTTGCTTGGAGCCATACACCGAAAACAGAATTAGGTGAGATTACTATGCACGTACCCTTGAGGTATATCGTGAGTGGAACCTTCTTGACAATCATGGTGAGAGACTTGACTATTTGAATTCCTTCTGTCATTTAAGTTTGCTTGTTTGGCCTATAGCTTGAGTAGGGAAATTTTTGGTGTGTTTTCTAGTTTTGAGACTCTAGGTTAGATAGGAAATGTACAAACTAGCTGAATTAAGACAGTCCAGAAGAGTATGGGGCTTTCCACCTGATTTTATTCCCGTTTCAGGAGAAAATCCTATGGAAGCTATCGACCAAGGAGTTGCTACCAACTCCCAAGTGGGAGAAAATGTGGTTGCAGAAAGTGGAGATCCATATCCTTTGCATGGTCCTCCCTTGGTCCAACAACCTTCTAGGGGAAATATCTTGTTTCATTCTCCCATGGAAGGTCATGTTGATGATACTACCCATCCAGATTATGGTCCCAATGCTCCGTTTTGGGATACCTCTATGGGATAGACCATAGCTTCGTTTGACACCTATCCAACCTCTTCTGAAGATATTTCACCAAATGAAGAAGAACGTAGACAATACCAGGAAGCTATTCTCTGTGCAAGAGAAATTGAGAATAAATTAGATAACATATTGCATACACCACCACCTCGTTCAACAAGTTTTCTTGTGGGATATCGCTCACTTGCTGATTCTACGAGACCCATTGAACCTATTCGAGATTGCACTGTGACTCCACATAATACAGGTCAAAATACCAACCCCACCACCTCCCATATTATGTTTGTTCAAAATCCTCCTCAGTCTTCTGCACCTGGGGAACAACATTCAATTCATGTTTCATTAGTACCTTCTAGTGTCGGGGGGCAACCCCTGGCATGACCTACATTACCTGTTACTAGAATCGTAGCTAGTCATGGAAAGACCTCTAGTATAGAGCAATCTATAATCTATGTCCGTCCTACCCATATGAATGTGGTCAAACCCCCATCTAGTTCAGGTCATCCCTTGGGGGCACAACCTGTAACCAATCAAACCTCTTGGGGGTATGGTTACACAACAAATCAAGTACCTATAGGAAATGTCAATTACCAACCTAAACCTACATGAATTGCTTATGCTGGAATTCCATATCCTAGTAATAATTTCACGCCATGGGGGAAACCTAACTAGTCCTACATGCCAGCTATGGGAGGGATACCTATACATACTGCGGGGGGTTTCAGAGGATGACCTTATGGAGGTCCTCCCCTTGGGGTGCCTAGTGGTCCTGGAGGGCCTAGTGGATTTCCTTCTTATGGTCCTAATGGTCCTGGTGGTCCTGGGGGGCCTGGTGGCTTCCCTCCTAATGTTTTTGGAGAGTCTGGTGGACCTCCTCCTAGTGGTTCTAGAGGCTCCAGAGGTTTACCTCCCAGGGGTCCTGGAGGGTCAGGTGGTCCTCCTCTTGGTGGTCCCAATGGCCCTGGTGGTCCCGGAGACCTTGGTGGTCCTCCTCTTGGAGGCTCTGATGCTCTTAACGGTCCTGATCTCGGAAATCAACCCCCCATGGGTGGATTTTGTGGTGGTTCTTCATCACAACAACCTGTCTATCAGTCTACTTACGGTCCTACTGGTACTTATATGCCATATCAATACTACCAGTACGTACAACCTAATCGCAAGTTACTTTTCCTAGCAACTTTGGACTTGCCTGATTTGTCCAAGTTGATTAATGATTCCATTCGACATAACCCCTCGTGGCCTCCCATTCCGATAAAGTTACCATCAAACATCCCAAAATTCGATGGGAAGTAGGGAGATGATCCAAAAAACCATGTCATGACATTCCATTTGTGGTTTTCTTCAAGATCCCTAATGGATGATTTAGTTCATTTAAGACTTTTCCATCGAACTTTGACCGGTCCCGCTGTGAAATGGTACATTGAACTTCCAAAACATTCGTTTGTGGATTTTGGTTCTTTGGAAAATGTCTTTCTTACACACTTTCAGCTTCCTATCCATTATGAAATGGGTACAGATCTCTTAACTTCTCTGCGAGAGAACACCTCCACCCACATATCCGATCATATCCAAGAGTGGAGAAGACAGAGAAGACTTATTCAGGTTCCTATCCCGGATCAATTGTTAGCTGATTGGTTTACTAAATATTTGTTGCCTCCAATCACCTGAGATGTGGCTATGGGCGGTGTCATTACCGAAGAGAAAGCCATTAGTTGAGCCCAATATCTGGACTTGGTCTATTCCCAGTATGGAACATTGTATAACTTGATCCCTCAAGCTCCTCGCCCAAGCACTGTTCCTGCTAAGCCACTAGCAGAAACCCATGTTGATGGGATTGTTGGTTCAATCCAGTCCCCGCCAACAACAAAACCAACCAACCAACCTCACACTCCCACCCCTACTCCTTCAACTCCCAAGATTTTCGCTAAGGTAAATTCCATTCAAAGTACTCAAACACCTGAGAACAATAAAAATAAAGGTAAAGCTAAAAATAAAAAACCTGGAAACCAACAGGAGAATCCAAAACCAACCATTAACGAGAACGATAAAGGGAAAATAAAAGTGAAATATCCATTTCCGCTATGCGGAGGTGACCACTTCACAAAAGAGTGTCCTTGTCGTGAATAAATCACTCAATTTCTAAAAACTAATCCCGTACCAACAGTTCTCATGGATCCTTTTCCCTCTCAACAATAGCTGATAGACCACATGTCTAATCAAGGAAACTCTAGTTATTTATAGGAAATCCGCATGATGTCCTCGGACACTATTAGTTTGCAAACTCGAAGTCAGAGTTATGAAAAACCCATAGACAAGAAAGAAGACAATTCTTCTTCAGGGAAAGCTCCCTCTTATGGTTTTCCCGAGTCCTCTTCTACTGTTCCCCTAACAATCGAGAAACCTAATCTCGACATGGTTTTGCGTCCACCCAAGAGTACTCTTAGGAAGGATGTTTTTAATACTAATGCTCGAGCTACCGAATTTTATAATGTAGTTGAAGATCTTACTCAGGTACCATGTGCAATGTCTACCTTGGAAGTACTCCAAAGTTGTCCTACACAACGCAAAAATTTGTTAACAGCATTCGGAGCTTTAGACCCGGACAACACTAATTTGATTCATTTCAATGTCAATAACTATAAGTCTATACTACCTCACAAACTCGCTTTCCAAATCATAACGAAAGTAGTCGAAAAGAAGGTCTTTAGAACTGTCTTAGACGAAGGAGCTTCAACTTCGGTTTTGTCCTTGTCTTGTTGGAAAGCTATTGGCTCTCTCTTGAGCTTGTAACATCACCTATGACTCTGAAAGCATTTGATGGACGAGGTTTCCAGCCCCATGGTCTCGTACCAGCCCTTTCAGTTGAGCTTGGGGGAAAAATGTTTCTATTCAAGTGGAAGTAGTAGATGCCCCATTAGATTACAACCTCCTATTAGGAAGAAATTGGTTTTACGCCATGACTGTTGTCGCTTCGAACTGTCCAATTTCCACATCTAGGGAGGATTGCCACCATTAACTAGCTTGATTTCTGTACGCTGGATGTTACTACCCCTATGGATAATAACATCCCTATGTTAGGGCAGTCCCGTCCTCCTTACCAGTCGATTGGGGTAGGCATGCTGAAGGATTCGTCCCTTATGGGGATTTTTCCACCCACTCCTCCTAACACAGACACAGTGACAGTAAATATGATTTCATCATTTGATTATGATCTAAAGGGAAAACAAATTGTTGAGTCCACCTCGTTGATTCCACATGAATAAATGTACAACGTTATCCAAACCCTTTTCGATGACCATAATAATGATCTTTATTGGGTGGCTTCGGATCCTTACCACTTGCCCTACTAGTTAGAACCCTCTTTTTCTATTCTAGATTATCTCTCCCAGAATTTTCCTTCCAACGAGTCCATTATGGAGATCATCATTACGAATGAGCCTATATGGGAGGATCATCATCATAGATCCTTGTTCCTCCCCAATACTAGTTCGGTAGACCATGATTTTGCATCCCTTTTTTCTATTGATATTATTAAAACACCTCAAACTCCTATATTGTTGCAGAACACGGATTCTGAAGGAAACCTATGCAACATTACTCAAACAAATCCCATTAACATATCAGCCAAGCTTGACACCCTTGAGCATGTTCATGTTGGGAAGAACTGCTCAGCAGAAGAATCTAAAGCATACAGAGCACTTTTCAAAGAATTTCGAGATGTTTTTGCCTGGTCTTATGAATAAATTTCGGGGATAGACCCATCCATTGTGGTTCATGAAATAAAAACCTATCCCACTGCAAAACCTGTCAGGAAAAAACTAAGACAAGTCCATCCACGGAAAGCGGCATCTATCAAAGATGAAATAGAAAAACTTCTAAAAGCGGGGTTTATTTATCCCATACCCCTAACAGAATGGGTATCGAACGTCGTCCCTATCAATAAAAAGCAGGGAACCATTAGAGTCTACATCGATTTCAGAGATTTGAACAAAGATTGTCCCAAAGACAACTTTCCCACTCTGCGTATCGACCAGATTATCGACAACTGTTCCAGAAGTGTCATCTTTTCATTTATGGATGGATTTTCGAGTTATAATCAGATTGAGATTTTACCCACCGATCAACACAAGACAACATTTATTTTCCCATGGGGAACCTTTGCATACAGGAAGTTACCATTCGGCCTGAAAAACACTGGAGCCAATTTCCAGCGTGCTATGTCCTATGTGTTTCACGACATAAAACATATTGTAGAACCGTACCTTGATGACCTCCCAGCTCATTCACAGTGATGGGAGGACCACCCTGATCATATTAGAGACATTTTCCTGAGATGCCGTCATTAAAACATACGGCTCAATCCTCATAAATGTGTTTTTTGTGTTGAGACAGGACGCCTGTTAGGTTTTGTGATTTCTAAGGATGGATTTCAGATAGATCCATTGAAAATTACTGCTATTTTAGCCCTACCAGCCCCAACCAACCTTCTAGAACTCCAAAATTTCTTCGCTGTTTTGTGTGCAATTTTGCAGAGAAAACACACGGTTATATGCGTCTCCTTAAGAAGGACACTCCATTCTTTTGGGATGACCAAGCCCAATGAGCCTTTGATAATCTCAAACACGATCTGACTCATTCACCCAAGATACACCCCCCAGGTTATTCAAAGGATTTTCTCTTATACATTGCTACCTCCACTACTACCATTGCTATGGTTTTGGTGCAGGACAATCCCGACGGTTAGGAGCATGTGATCTACTATGCTAGTAAGAATCTCATGGATTTCGAAACTCGATACTCACACATGGAGAAATTAGAATTGGCCACGGTCATTGCTGTTCGGAAATTTTGTCACTACATTTTGCTCCACACAACCACCGTATTAGAATACCAGAACCCTATGTATTACATCCTGACTCGTTAAGAGCTCGAGGGCAAGTATTCCCGATGGATAGTTATCCTACAAGAGTTTGATCTGGAATTTGCCAAAGCTACATCAAAGAAATCCTTGGTCTTTGCTGAGCTCATGTGTGATATTCCCTGTGCTTTGACAGAATCTGAGCCCAGTGATTCATTCTCGGATGAATTCTTGTTCCTAATAAGCACTACTGACCCATGGTATGGATATTTTCTCATTTATCTCCAAACACAAATATTTCAGCCCACTTTATCCCGTGATGATCGCTGTCATATATGTCACCACGCAAAATACTACCTCATCTTGAATGACACTTTGTATAGATGTGGTATCGATTCTGTTCTCCGGCGATGCCTTACCCACGAGGAAGTTGAACAAGTTTTGAATGATTGCCACTCCAGAGCATGTGGTTGTCATCTATTTGGGATGGATACAGCCTAGAAAATCCTTCGCACTGGCTATTTCTAGCCTTCAGTCTTTAAATATTGTCATGAGGTTGTTAACAAATTCCCACCCTGTCAACATTTTTATCCAAAAAAGCGCACTCACCCTGATCCGTTACACCCCGTCATTTTCGTTGGCCCTTTTTCCAAATGGGGGATGGATTATATGCATTGTAAGCCTACCTTAGCCGGGGGGACATGGTTACATCATCGTAGCCATTGATTATTTTACAAAATGGGCTAAGGCCATGCCTACATATGCAGAGGATGGTAAGACTGTCGCTCTCTTCCTATTCAATCATTTGATAGCAAGATTCAGAGTCCCGTAGTCCATATTTACTGATCACGAATCACATTTCCATGATCAAATGATGGAGGAATTAAGTGCCAAGCTAGGTTTTTGTCATGAAAACTCTACGCTCTATTATCCGCAAGCTAATGGTCAGGTCGAGGCCATTAACAAACTTTTGAAAATGATGCTGTGTTGAATGGTTGGAGACCATAAATCCAACTGGAACCATATCCTTTTCTTCGCTCTTTGGGATTACAAGACTTCGGTGAAAATAACTATTGGTTTCACACCTTTCCATCTTGTCTACGGACTAGAAGTTGTCTTGCCGATTCAATGTTAGATTCCATCCTTGAAACTTGTCATTGAACTTCTCCTAGACACTTTCACAGAGGAAAAGAGATTTCTATACTTGAATAACCTTGAGGAAACTAGAAGAGATGCTGCCTTAGCTAATAAGGCACACAAGAAATGCGTCAAGGCACAGTATGAAAAGTCTGTCCAACCTCGTGCCTTTAACGAGGGTGACCTAGTTTTGACCTATGATCAGAGATATGAAAAACTAGGGAAAGGGAAGTTCGAATCCATGTGGTACGGTCCTTTCATTATTTCCAAAGTTTTAGAGAAAGGGGCCTACGAGCTCGTGGACTATGATGGAATCCCCTTAGGACAACCTTGCAATGGGTTGTACCTGAAGAGGTACTATGCCTAGATATTTCTTGTATAGTACCTTGGATATATGTATATTACTTGACTTTTAGTGTGCTTAAGTATTTTCAATATGGTTTTGAGTTTAGTGTCCGTATTTGTTTATACCATGTTTTGGTCATGTAGAGTAGATAGCTTTCTACAGCTTCACTAATTGTGCTTGCCGCCACACCTTGAATCTTGCCACAGCTGCTTGGGTTCTCTATTCCCTAGCTTACGATTTGGTCAGTTCAGGAGCGGTTTGTATTGGTCCCACTGACAACAATATCATCGAGTATCAAGCATTCATAGGTCTTCTGACTTAATCTTCCTCCCAAGATGTTCGCAACTTGGTAGTTTTGATGGACTCACAACTAGTGGTTTGTCATCTAAACCATGTCTATACCATTAGGAATCATGTGCTTCTTCGTCTCTTCCGGAGGGTACGTTTATTAGAAAGGTCATTTGAAACTATTATCTATAGGCATATCCCTAGGGAACATAATAATTAGAGGAAATTTGAGGTCTGAAATGGACCTCCTAAGGAAAATAATAGAATAATAGTTAAAATAATAAAATAATAGTTATTAATTTTGGAGGAAGAATGAAAAAAACTACTTTTTTGTGTTTGTATTTTCGACATATCTCCCCTTGTTTTTACTCAAATTCTGAGCGAGATAGCTCATTGGATGCAGAATTTAATTTGGAATCCAACGATTACCCACACTACATACTTTTGACAGACCCCACTACCCCAAAAACAAGAAATACTTGAAAAAATGTGATGATGACATCACCATCACGTTTTCTTAGGTATTTCTTGTTTTTGGGGTAGCGGGGTCCATCAAAAGTATTCAATGTGGGTACTTGTTGGATGTGGAATTAGATTATGCATCCAATGATCTCTCCTGCTTGAAATTTGAGTAAAAACACAGGGAGATATGTCGAAAATACGAACAAAAAAAGTAGTTTTCTTTTATGACAAATATGTCAATTCAATCATTATGGTTGACTCATTTTATTGAAATTCTATTGGTTCTTGAATTCCAACTCACAAAATTTATTGTTGGCATGTTTGCTTATAAGGCCCATTTTAGACCCCAAATTTCCTCTAATGGCAGTTGCCGACTCATTGGAAAATTACATCCTAGAATGGCATATTTCCCATTCATGACGTGAAAATCAAGCATGGTCCAATGTAAATAAACTGTAAAAGCCACATAAAACTCATATAAAATACATTCACCATTTGAGACATATAAACACCAAAGTAGAATTATGTATATATATAAACATGTTTTACAAAAAATAGGTCACGAGACCTCATTTGAAGCGCTTAGGCTTTCAGGTAAAAAATCATCATACAAAATTCCTGAAGCTATCTATCAACTTTTAGTGAATACATCATGCACCCTATCATCTAGTGATGCTTTTGGTAACACATAACTTCCTGGGCTTCTTGATGTAGCAGTATGCTGAAGTGATCCAGTACTCCCGTAGTGGGCCTCTGGTACCTCAGTGGGAGGTCGTCGATTGAGGCATCGGGGATGTCTAGAGTCAACCTCTCAAGGTTATCCTCTAGCTCCCCTGTCACATCATCTCCCTATGGTATAAAGCAAGCTCCGACTCACCTGTCAAGTGGGGATGATCCCCTAGGTCGTGCTACTCCGACATCTGCATGAAAACATTCAAGTCTTGTTACTTCACATAAAAAATATAAAATATCAAAACAGAAAAACACAATTGCCATTTTAGGGTTTTTGTTTCTTATTGATATCACCCCATTGTCCACCAGGTGGGAGCGGTAGGTCAGGGTCACCACTGAAGTCAGTGCTTGCATATGCATATTCCTCCACCATGAGGAGCTGATATCTCAACCATCAAAAGAACGGGTCACCGAACTTTACCTTTCCTCTACCCGCTCCAGTACGGGCCATGATTCGGACCCATCTCAGCATGCGAGGGCCTTACGCCCTCAACTCTGTAAAAACCACCTGGGGTCTCATCTAGGGAACCCGATCAAAAAATAAACACACTAATATGGAACAGAAACCGAACTTCTTCAGCTCCCCCTCCCGACACTTAGGTCAGCTGATCCTTGAAAATCGGGAGTAGAGCCTCTGCCCAGTTGAAAACTGTGGGCGCCATGGCCTCTATAGCGTAGAGCATATGCGCTCTAGATACATGATGTACCCCTTGGCTTCCTGCCACTCTCTGCATGGTAAACAAAACTGTCCGTAGAGGAACATCCACCTCTGCTTTTATGGGGATTTTCTTCCTGGATGTCTTGGTCCCAGAAATACAATGATGGTTTATCAACTCCTCCACGGGAACCAGTCAAAGAGATGGGAGCACCCAGTCTCGATAGGCCTGTCAGGAAGTAGATGTCCTCTACTTCAATTGTCAATACGTGAGCACCCACCTCAAAATATTGTTGCTCCAGATTCCACATCTGGAGAATATGCTCTAGTAGGCATGCATGCGACACCATGCTGGGTGTGCGGAAAAACTTTAGAAGACCACAGTCTCTCAAAGCGGCTATACAACCCACATTTCGTTCGACAAATGCATCATCATTTTCATGTTGCCTCTCTTTCCATGTTACCATTTTTTTTTATCAATGGGAACTTGTCAAAAACCATCACAAGACCAATTAGAAACACTATCAATCATTCAAATCACCAAATTTGAGCTAGTTTGGCTTGTGCATGCATTTTTATTTACCCACAGCCAGCATCTCCTGTGTCCTTTTGAGGACAGGTGATGGCACCACCTGTGTCAAGTCTTTTAGGTGCGGTTCTAGAGGGGTGCCGCTTATCCTACAAGGGATAAGAGCGGTGCCTGCTTTCATGGTTTTAGGGCTCTCCCAATAGGCCCAAAACACCACCAAAATAAAAAATGAAAGGATGAAATGAAAGAGCAAGGTTTAAGCTATTACCTGGAACTGACGGTGCATAAATACGATGGTAGATTCTCTCAGAATCGACAGTTAAAAATTTGGCCAAGAAAATGCTCCAAAGGCTCTCCACTATGGGTAAATGGTAAAATGTTTTGATTTTTTACTATTTACATATCTTTTATACACATTTTAGGTTTTGGCATGTTATAGTTTTTAAAAATCTATTAGTCATGATCCTTTAATGTCGTCTATTGGAGAGTTTAATAGTTGTTTTTAATTCGTTGCAGGCTAAAAATTGGTAGCAGTAAAAGTTTTGGGAGTTTGTTTTTGAATTTTTTGCACTACCATCAAAAGGATTTGAGAATTTATTGCGACACTTTGATCATGCTCTCGAAACTTAGCATCAAAGGTCCGAGTCCTTTTCTGATTCTTTTCAGACTCGTAAAATCCCTCATTATGAAAGAGACCTAGTGGAGTCTTCTTTAAACTCTTTTCGGGCTCCTTAAATACGAAAATATTGTCGAGTGATCTTTTCTTCTTCATGCTCATTAAAGCACCTGAAGAGTCGTTCATCTGATGGTAGGTAATCACTTTTTCGGTTTAGATGAACTATTTATACGAAAAAGGACCCTGTGGAGTCTTCTTCCGTGGTCGTTTAGACTCTCTAAACATGAACGATACCGAGTTAACTTTTATTGGACTCGTTAAATTAAACATTGAGAGAGGGGAACGAACCCCTCCTCTCTCAGGTTCGTAAAACATATGAGTTTGGACTTGTCTTCGGATGAGCTATAACAAGTGTTTGTTATCCTCTTTGAACTCGTAAAAATGAAAAGAGGTACTCATTAACCATGATGGGGAAAATGGGAAGGGAATCATTTTGCAAATAAAATGGCAGTTTGTCGTTACCTTTGAACATGGCACTTGTCTGCATATGATTTCAGTCAATTGGGTATTTAGTTGATCTCCACGGCGATCCACTTTCATGAGTCATGTCACTCCTTTGAGTATTTCAAAAGAATGCATTGTCCACCGTCGCACTGTGTGTTTGTCTGGTCTAGTCATGTTGCCAAGTCTTTTGTCGTGCTGCCTGATGTTCAAAGGGAAGTTGAAGAAGTTTTACCTCTGCAGTCAAAATAGTCTTTGTGTCAGTACTTTTGAGTTAGTCTTATGGTTACCTCATTCATATCATTCCAGAACTTTGTTCCGAGTTTCGTGTCGTCGATGTGGGATTCATCATGGCCCTCCTTCGATGAGACTATTCCTGTCGACATCATCTCATCATCCAGGAAATAGTCTTAGAAACAAATTTAGTACCTTGAGATCTGTATGCCTCAATGACAGATTCTCTCGCTCTCAACATAGGTTCACATCATTGACCTTTGATCGATAGAATTGACTGGGTTTTCGACATCAAAACATCTATTCACACTCAGTAGATTGTACTAGGGTACCTTTGGAATCATTAACATCAATGGTGATCTCCCTCGCACTTATTAACGGTTCACATCATTGGCTAGTAATCAAGTGGTTTCTACCATGTTCGACTTCAGAACATTGTAATCACATGGACAAAATCATACTTTGCGGCAAACGAGATGAAGACCGTGGGAACTTGTTTAGCACTCATTGCTTTCCCCAGGTTGCGATTGAGTTTTGTATGTCTAGCATGGATCCACATTTGTATGGTCATGGCTATGCTCAAATTTGTGTCTGTGTGACATAGATCTACGTTGTATGTCTGGTAGTTATGTCCAAGTTTGAGTCCTTTATCACATGGATCTATGCTGTATTCTAGTATCCATGGTTGTTTATTCCTCTCATTGATCTGCCTTGTATTAGTCTGCAGCCATGAGTTGGTTACATTTTTCTATGAGTCAAGAGTATTGATGTACTACAGATGCCTACTCAATGACATTCTTTGATCGAGCTGGCATTCTCACCTCAAAGTGACAACTTGTTCTCTCAAATCTCTCGCTTATCGTATCCCTCTAAGCCTCATGCTTTGGGGGGAATTTTGTTATACCTAAATCCTGTCACCAACATGTGATGAGATCCTTAACCCCTATGTTTTCCCTAAATCCCAAAACTTGGAGTGGAAAATTTCTCTGGATATCAATTCTACTTGAAAAAACCTAGCATCACGCTTACCCTTTGGCTGATGAGCGATACCTTTTTCAGCACCACCTATGTCTTGTTATAGAGAAGCAGTGCCACCGCGGAAGTGCTTTGTCTTTGAAGTGGTTTTCACCTAAACCGCTCTGTCATAAGGGAACAAAAGCGGTACCCTTGGTAAAATGGGAAAAAGAGAAGTTTCTCGAGGCTTCTAGAACTTGAGCCTCGTCTCCTTCCTTATCCCTATCAATATGGGTTAGTTTGATCTCGAGATTCCTCTTGGTAGCATCTTAGAGCCACCTCACCCACAATTCTCTCAACTATCCCTATCCATTGAGCCTTATAAATATAGGCTCATATCCATAGTTGAGGGGGAGAACTGAATGGTATTGTTATGTTGTTGAATTGACTACCTAGTCCAATCCATTGGAGAGCACAAGAGAGAAAGTTGGAGCTTTTGGGGATGAGGTGTTTGTCTTGTGGAGGAGTTTGTCAACACTAAGGCAATGGTTGTAAGCTTCTTCATTCATTTCTTAATGCAAAGCTGATTTTCGTCCCACATATTTGTTGTTTTGATCTCACATGTATATGTTACTAGATTCCTTAGTCAATAGTATGGATGTGTAGATGATTTTTTGGTAGCTTTGATGTTCTTGTTTGTTTGACATGTTTGCAGGTACACAGGTTCATGATTAAAGCAATATTCCAGGTGTTTACAACATTCAGGGAAGGTCTTCATCCTTTGTTGTTCAATCATTTGTTCAAGATCTAAACCATTTAGACCATAGGAATAGCTTCTGTCCGCAGAAGGTGCAATATTCCTGACTACAGAAATGTCATCTCATTTTGATTCAACACTTGTAGAAGGACCTTCACGGAAGGTTGGAATATTGCAAAATTTCTTTGAAAGTTATATGTCATTAGCAAAGGACCCATACGCACTAGCCGAGATCACAAGTCTGCTATATTGACTGGAGAAAGGCCGACAAGACTAAGTTGTGAAGTCCTTGCACAAGAAGAAAACCATAAGGGAGATGAGAATGAATGTCAAAATTGGTGATTATGATGTGGACTCAGTCGTCTTGGATCTAGGCTCGGATGTCAAAATTTTGACAAAGTAGACATGGGAAAAGATGGGGAAACAATAGTTGGTTTGGTGTCCTACACAACTGCGATTGACAAATCAGGTCAGAGTGTCAGCAATTGGACGAGTACCACACTTACTGGTTGAAGTAGAAGGGATGAAGACTTATGCAGATTTTGATGTTATCAAAATAATTGGCGAAGATATCTCGTATCCTGCACTTATAGGGATTGGGTAGGCTAGTGAAAATATGGTGGTAATTAACTTCAAGAAGAGAGTAATGACTTTTGAGAACCGCAGCATTCAATTCATTGGCCCATTGGATCCAAGTGAAGGTAGAAGATATGTCGAACCATTAAAGGAGGAAGTCATGGGGGGACAAAGCCATGCATACAATATTTAAGAAGACTACATCCATCCCACTGCAGATGGGGAGCTGGGATGGAAACGTTCTAGCTCTGCATCATCGGATTCTGGTGTTGCGCTGAAAAATTGGCAGAATCGAATACATGAAGTACCAATCCGGAAGTGTGGGATAGTCACTCAGTCACTGCAATGGGTTGCAATGGAGGTTATTGAGATACTAACATATGAAGGGATACCCAATTCGTCTGAGTTTATCGGTGAGTTTGAAGATAAGGTATCAGAGCCTCAACGACTATTGGCATTAGCGAAAGCGCTGAAGGCCACTCCCACGAGATGGTGGGTGATGCATAATAAATATATCGGTGGATGGAAGATATGTCACAAACTGATGGAAGTTTTATTTCATGAAATAGAGCACTATTAGGGTTGGAAGTATGATGGAAGGAATGATCGCAATGATCATTTGATCACATGTCAGACTGCATGGGTTTCAAGGATGAAGGATGAATGCGTACATGATTTTTTCCACAAATTGGATGAGATTCCATGATAGTGGTATGTATCAACATAAATTTGAAGGGAGACTACAACATGTGAAGACTTAACAGTATACTTCAGCCACACCTTCAGCTTTGCGGATGTTGATCCATTGATTCATAGAGAACTTCAACACATCTGAAATGTCATCTTGGAAATAGTCCCAGTCGCATTTCCTGGAGAATCACATGAGACACTAGTGATGCAATTGATGATATAGTGTTACAATGTGACATGAGAACTTGACGATGGGGATGATCCGAGGAATATTAATATCGTAGAATCCGAAGGAAGTCAGGATATCACAAAATCGAAGATACCGATAGAAAAAGTCCAACAACCTTTGAAGATTAGGAAGGTCAATATGAGATGGTGGAGGACCCGAAGTTCTCCAATGTAGGATATTATTGGGAGGAAGCTACTATGGTGAAGATTACTGATCTACTGCATGAGTTTCAGGATTTATTTTCGACTAAATTTTCTGAAATGAAAGGGATTTTAAGAGACTTGGGAGAAATGAAAAATCAACTAAATCCATACACGAAGCCGGTAAAGAAACAACTGTATCGATTAAATCTACGATACAAGGAACGAGTGAAGGCTGAACTCGATAGGATGTTGGATGCAGGAATCATCGAACTTGTGGAAGTGTCAGAATGGATTAGTTCAATGGTTTTTCAAGATAAGAAGATGGGAGAAATCTGGATCTATGTTGATCTCCGAAAGCTAAATGACGCATGTCTTCATGATCCATTCCCAAGACCATTTACTGATGAAGTATGGGAAGGAGTCAGTGGCCAAGAGGTATATTCATTCACAGATGGATTTTTAGGCTACCATAAGATAAATATTACGAAGGAAGATCAACATAAGACGACTTTTGTGACCGAATGGGGATGTTTCTAGTACACAGTGATGTTGTTTGGCCTCAAGAATGCACCTGCGATATTCTCAAGGATAGTAGTCGCTGCATTCTTACATTTCATTCAAAAATTCCTGGCGGTATATATGGACAGTTGGACGATGTATGGGCTGGTGAAATACCTCATTGCAAACTTGCGACTAATGTTAGAATGATGTCGACAACACTAGACTGCACTAAATCTGTAGAAGTGTATATCCTGTGCACCAAATTTTTGTTGGGGCACATCATCTGTAAGGAAGGAATCTTAGTGGATCCCATTAAGATCACGATAATTGTTAATGTTTCCCCACCAACGATTATGAAACAAATCAGAGCGACGTTGGTCCATACAGGATACTATCGAAAGTACATAAGGGGATATGCAGTGATTACCACACCATTGGAGAAGCTATTGAAGAAGGATGTGAAGTTCGAATGGAGCCATCAATGTTAAGGGAGTCTTGACACACTAAAAAAGAAGATGGTCACAATGCGCATATTGGTATTTCTAGACTGGATGAAGGAATTTCACGCCCATGTATATGCATCATTAGTCGCATTAGGGGTATTCTTGGTACAACTAGGAGAAGGATCAATTGACCACCCAATCGCTTTCACAAGACGAAAGTTGTCTTCTGCAGAAAGTAACTACACAATGACAGAGTGAGAAGGATTGGTGATGGTGTACGCATTGCAGAAATTTCACTAAAATATGTTGGGAGGACACTTCAATATGTGCACTCATCATTCTGCATTAAAATACTTGGTCAGCAAGCGTGTGTTTGGGGGTAAGATCTGCTGATGGTTACTACTCTTCCAAGAATTTGATTTTGAGATCATCATGAAGCTGGTTCGATTAAATGTTGGGATGGATAATTTGTCAAAAATTGAGACATGCAAAGAACCAACCAGTATTGAGGATGGATTACCTGATGCATATGTGTTTAAAGTTAGAATGGTCGATGATCATTATGAGCAAATTATTCAGTTTTTATCGACAAGGATGGCACCAGACGAGTTCACCACTTGTCAAAAGAAGTAATTGGTCGTTTGAGATGAATATTTTCGGCTAATCACTGGACAACTTTAGAAGATGGGGTCGGATGAGATTCTACGCCGATATGTACCACTGCATGAGCAAGAAAGGATATTGACTGAAGCACACGATAGTGTTGTAGGAGGACACTATGGAGGTCACACAACTACCAGGAAGATACTCCGAGTTGGCCTTTGGTGGCCAACCTTGCACAATGATACTGTGGATTATGCAAAAAGTTGCAATGTCTGTCAACGAATGGGGAAGCCATCATGACGGGATGAGATGTCGTTAGTACCTCAGGTAATGTTGCAACCATTTGATAAGTGGATATTGAATTTTGTGGGACCCATCAATCCTCTAGGAAAGAGGACAGGTGCACGATACATTATCACAGTGACAAACTTTCTAACTAGATGGGAGGAAGCAACACTAATGTTGGATTGTATTGTTAGGACTGCAACAAGGTTCCTATTAGACAACGTCATTACTCGGTTTGATTGTCCAAAGATATTGATCAGTGACCAAGGGAGTCACTTCATCAATCACACCATTAGTGCAATGACAGAGGAATTCAAGATTCAGCACAAGAAGAGCATACCTTATCACCCACAAGCAAATGGAATAGTTGAAGCATTCAACAAGGTGTTAGAGCATGCACTAACAAAGGTATGTAACGCAAACCACAATGATTGGGACTTAAAACATTTTGTGATATTATGGGCCTACAAGACTACGTGCAAGTGGTTGACGGGGAAAACACTATTCAAGCTTGTCTACTGGCCAAGAAGCAGTGATGCCAATGGAGTACATTGTTCCCAGCCTGCACATTGCAACAGCGACAGGTATGAGTGATGAAGCAGTGCTTGAAGAGTGACTAAAGCAGTTGGTGCAAATGGAGGAAGATCAGTTCAACGTCGGGTTTCACCAGCAAGTTGAAAAGGATCGCCAAAAGGAATGGCATGATCGACACATTAAAGAAAAGTAATTCCAACAAAGACACATGGTACTACTCTACGACAACAAGTTCGAAAATCATTTTGGTAAGTTACAAATTCATTGGTTGGTTACTTATATGATTCATTTCATTACTAATGGAGGTGTGATGCAGTTACAACAGCTAGATGGCACATTACTTCCAAAGTTAGTGAATGGAATTCGGTTAAATCCCTATCGGGATAACCAGGTGCAGCACCAAGCTTAAGGTGTTGCGCAGTAAAAAAAAATGTGTAAGACATGATGAAGAGGAGAGCATCGCAGTAAGGAAGGTCGCAAGAGAGGGAAGGAAACACAATTTGCAGTAGGAAGGGAGCTTGGCGACATCAAATGAAGTGTGTTAGAGTCAAATCATGCAATAAATGAAGCAGTTAAAGCAAACGGGCGATGAAGCAAGTGGATGAGACATGCATTTATGGGGAATTAGACTATTAGATTTGTAGAATCGACAACCTATTTGGTCAACAAGTGTCTTCAAGGTTATAAGAGTCTCCATGAAGGGAGTTGGATTAACCATTGTGATAGTCGACCTAAGCAGTGTGAGGGTAATTATCAGAGCATAGAAAAGAGAGAGTGAGTGAGTGACAAAGTTGCAGCAGTGGCTCAGATCATTTCCAGTGGTAGTGTCCATGTCTCCCCTCCAACGATGAAGTCGATAGAGGAAGAGATGACAGATCTTCAGGGGGGAATTCCATGAGTTTTCGGAAAAAAGAGGGGCGCACATCGCCCCAAGTCACCATCGCAGAAGAAGAGGACCACACGAAGGTTTACTAGGGCCGAAGTCAAAGAAGAAGCACATGATGAGTCCTCGACGACAGGTGGAGAGGATTCCATGACCATAAAAGGGGGGACTATTTATGACATACTCGAGTATGTATCATAGCGAAAAGCAGACACACCACCAGTGAAACTATCCAAGAACCAATGGTATCCCATAAAGATGTGGGAAATGCCAAATTGGTGCACGTCACAATGAATATTGTGTCATTCTTAATTAAGAAGACCTACAACAACCATGATCTGCTAGCATATCCAGAATGCATGGAAGAAGCTTATGAGACACAACAACAGGGTGATGGAGGTCCATTTATTCACATGCCACAATAGTGGGCTTTGGGATTGCAGCGATCGGGTCTATTAGGCCTCACCCACATGCCTCAATTTGGTTGTTTAGTAGAGGAAAATGTATGTGTGAAGCAATTGCTAGATTGTTTCCATAGAGGGTATATCTGGCTCGATACCAAGGTACCGATCAAGATCGAGTTGATATTGCATATTGCCAGGTTTCCCATGAAGGGTGTCAACCTGTCACAGTACTTTAGAGGTAAGGACAACGATAAGAGGCTCGCTGTGAAGATGAAGAAGAAGTATGATGTTGTCCGAGATAAACATGGCTATGTTATTAGAACCATCAACAATGGAGTTGTTCGAGTAGTAGCCAAGTTGTTGACTATGAAGATGGTAAGGAAGAACATACCAAATCAGTGCACTTATGGAGTAATTGCATGCGCAAAGTAGTGCGCTAAAGGGGTACAAATGAATTGGTCCCTATTTTTACTGAATCAACTAACAGAGGACGCAATGTTGGTCCAATAAGGTAAGCGACCGTTTACATATTCATGGTTGTTAATTTTAATTAAACTTGTGGGGTGGATGGAACCCACACATTGCTAGGGAATGGATGTAGAAGCTTCCCAAGCGTGCAGGGGTGCACGATACCAAAACTTGTGGTGGCTTGAGGTGAAGGAGAGACATATTGACTGCACAATCCAGTTTTATTTATATTGGGATGCAATTCACGACAAAGCAAGGAAGGTTTCGCTCCTCACTGAGGACGGGACAAAGAAATAAAGGCAGATAGTGTGCTTCATCATGGACCCCCATGCGATACATATTCAAGCACAACGTGATGGTGAGAAGCAATGGCTTACCACCTTGTATAAAATGACGGATGAAAAAGTGGATGTCATCATTAATGAGTGGTCTGTCAAATGGAAAATCCCAATGAGTATCGAGGACCTATCAGACACTGAGGCAGGTCCCCCACCCGACATGCCTATAGAGTAGGCGCAAGCGAAGGAGAGTGGCAAGGAATTGTAGGAGAACTCCTCCAATACTCCATTGGATTCCGAGGTAGAAATGTAGTTTGAAGAAGGAAGGACTAAGCATAGGTTTGAGTTGGGCGAAGGAAGAAGTGCCCCAAAGATAACTAATGGCCAGGTGATTCAAATACTAGCTACGATCACAACTATGACTACCGAGAGTGAGGTGCAGTTGAAACAACACTCGACCGATTTTTTCCACTAGGTTAAGGATTTGTTACAGTCCTTGACAAATGCAGTATTAGAGAAGGTTTTGAGAGTTGACATGTTGTAAAGAGTAGCAAAGATCGGTATAGGAAAAGAGTAATGATTGTGCAAATTCCACCGCGTGTGCTACAGTCTGGAAGAGAGGATGTTGACGCAACTATGTGGCAGTTTGACCTGCATAGTATCGACATCAATGAGCTTCCCATGCATGTGCTTAGACGATTACATAAGACATCTATCCAGGAGCTTGTAGACCGAGAAGAAATTGTATGTGATCACCTTGTCAAGTTGCAGTAGCAATTTTCTCAGGCGAAAGATGAAATTGAGCACATGAAGAAGGCATAAGAGGCAGGGATAATTTCAAAAGAAAAGGCTTTAGATGCCTGTGATCAAATGGAAAAATCCATCGCAATCGCATGCCAGGAAATTCTTGACATCATAGAAGAAATGTTTGCAGAAGTGAAGATATTGCAGTTGGGACAAATTATCGCAGATTTGAAGAAAGAGAATGAGGAGCTTCAAGTGCGGGCAGTCCCAAGCACACCATTGGAGAAGGTTTTTGAGCACAAAGGGAAGATCGAGGATGCGGCTTCCCAGATTGATGATAGTGAGAAAATGACCAAGATGTTGGCAGATGAAACCACACAATTTTGCATGAGTGTGGTTTAGGATGAGAAACTACAACAACTAGGTGCACAACTTGATGAGGTAGAAGCACAACTAACGACAATGCGGGCATATCTGAAAATGATGCCCCCAATGGTGCAGGTTAGTAAGGAAGCAGAGTTAAAGGCGCTTCAGCCGAGAGCCAGCAAAGCACTGGAGAGGCATCAACGTCAAACAACTCAGTTGGATGAATTCTAGGACATTGACAAACAATTAGCGATGAAGGATGTGAATGCGCTTGCCACTACTCACGAGGATAGCAGACAAGTAAACAAGAATATTGTAGAACACTCGAGGGAGCATGAAACAGAAGACTACGCAACAATCGACATGCGAATAAAGGAAACAGTTGACAATGTCAAGAAGGAATATGATGGCTTCAAGGCCAGGATAAGCACATACACAATATCCAACTAACGTGGCTCGAGGATGATCCACAAGTTTGTGTTGGGGGGCCGTTGGCATTGTTATAGTGGATTTCACCACACTAGGTGAATCACACATTGTATGGCCTTTCCCTGTCCCACTGCAGACTCATTAGCCCCTATGGACCACTTTTTGTCTTTTGATGTATCCTTGACCATCCCTAAAAACATAACAAAAGTGATATACGCGGATTTTCCCCCAATAACCGCGTACATACGCGGATATTCTCTCTATAGTCGCGTACATCGGGATGTGTACATAATCCAAATCCTTTTGGAGCGTTCCTTGACTTGGATCCGACTCATATGACTCTTGGCCTTCCATATTCCTTGAGATCGCAGGGATTCGACCTTTCAGTATCCCTTTGAAAAGCTATATAAGGAACCCATAAGAGAGAATTGAGAGTAACGAAACTATAGTCCATTGTTGCCAGAACTTATGCTTGAGTCCGCATCCCTTTGTCCCTTGGAGCACTGTTGTGTTCTTCCCAAGCTTGCCTTTTGCTAGTGAGCTTGCTATCTGAGTGATGGAGGATTGAGGAGGTGGAGGTCCAAGTGGGGGATTCAGTTTCTCTGGTTCGCAGACGTGCCGTCAGAGGTTGTCACTTGTAATCTTTGATTAATATTAATAGAAATATATTTTCCTATCCAGTAATGTGTATTTGAATGAATATTGTATCCATTGGAATATGTCAAATGCTTATACATTATTGATTATATATGCTAGAATAGATCTAACACCATGAAATATAGTATGCTTGTATTGTTTACTTATTGTTGAGGAAGTATTACATCAATTCAAGTTGAAGATTGGAAAGCTCAACGGGGATCTACTTCAACCATCCAAAATAAGGTACGAGGTTCGATCCTTTAGTGTTAGATATTTTATTTCTATTGCATATCGGGAAAGATTGATTTCTGAAGTCTAGCTGTCTGTTGTGGTACCCCAAGCCATAATAATTTCTCTCTGTAACAGAATTGGCGACTCCGCTGGGGAGTTCCTAGTAATTGTCCTTTGGGGGTTGATTTCTTGGCATTCAATATATTTGAATTGCTCTCTCTCTCTTGTTTCTGTGTCGGGTATGGGGGCATGTATCCCTGGTAGAGCCTGATTGGTGTGAATTTAGTCTCAGCCTGTCTGTTTACCTTGGATTTGTGCATCTTTTTCTTCCTGTACGCGGTTTTGTCACTTACAGTCGCATATACACGCGGTTTCCCCTTGTATTTTTGCGTATACACGCGGGTTCACTGCGCACATTCACGTATACCCTGGTTTTTACTTTTTTGTGGAAGATAGTGGATTGCTAGGTGCGGTTCCGCGCCATTCTCGTTGTTTAGCAGGACTTCCGCCTTCTACTTCTCCTCCTCCTTTGGGAGAGGGACCTAGACAGTCTAGGCGGACCATGTCACACATTGATTCACACACCATGGGAGATCATTCAGAGGATACATCTTAGCCACCTCCTCCCATTCGCGTTGACGATGGGGAATTCACGCCTACTTATGACCCTTCACTCGACCTAACTGAGTTAGGACCTGTGATTTCGGAGATAGGAACCATGCATGATAGACCTAGTCACTCTAGGGTTGACCCCTCGTTGACACATTACCGGTATGGAATGCCGGAAGACGCCGAGACTCACTTTGAACCTGCCAGTACTAGTTATGGTAGTTATGCTACGACTGGTTTTCCTATGCACGATTTGACATTTCATGTCGAATCCGATTTTGAGCCTAACACTATGCCTGGGGGCAATCCCATGCCTTACCTTGCAGAGAGGTTTGGGAGTACTAGTCACATTGCACCTTCCATCCCAGTGGTGGAAGCTCCATCTTATAGACCTCCTAGGTCTAGAGTTAGTGATCCGATAGGGATACCAGGTCCCAGACGAGTGACGATAGGCACTAGTACATATCTTCTTACAGAGATTCCTTCATCCTCGCTTCCGAGTTCTTCAAATGTAAACCCTCCACCTTACTCACGTGGTCCTTCGAGTCGGCGCGTAGCTACGAGTCAGATCCGTACTGCGATTACTAGACCAATTGTGTCTCAAGCCTACATACCACCCGTGGTTTTGGGAGGTTATGTTCATGTTTCTATAGGTCAGATTACTACTTCCACGACATATATCCCTACTTCCGGTATGTATATTCCTACTTCCAGAATGTATATCCCTACCTATGGAGTGTCTCATGGGACATCGCAAGCGGTGAACTATGGACCCTATTATGGGACACAGTATGGACAGGTCTCTTCACCTTATGGAGGCGGGTATTCACAACCTGTGTACTCTCCTAATTACGACTTTGTAGCTCCTACTAGTCAAGGTCCACCTCATTATGGTACTTCCACGCCACCCTATATGGGTCATACAGGAGGAGGTCACTATGGCCAAGGTCATGGTGGTAATCAATCCTATATGAACCAGGGAGCGGTCCATAGACCTCATCATCCTAGGCTCCCTTTCCTCGTGACACTCAATCTACCTGACTTATCGAGACTTACGAACGATCCTGTGGCTCATGACCCGGCTTGGCCGGCTGTCCCTACCAAGCTTCCTTCAGACATACCTAAGTTCGAAGGAAAACCGGGAGAGGATCCGAGTGAACACGTTACGACAATCCACCTATGGTGCTCTTCCAATTCATTGCATCAGGACTCAATCCATTTGAGACTATTTCGATGCACCCTTATAGGGCCTGCGGCGAAATGGTATATAGAGTTACCTAGGGGTGCCTTTACTTTGTTCGATGACCTTGCGATGACTTTCCTTAATCACTTCCAGCTACCAGTGCGCTATGATGTTGGTACTAAAATCTTGTCGACAGTTTGGCAAGATAAAGCCACCCATATTTCTAATCATATCCAGGAGTGGCGTAGACGGAAGAGATTAATTAAAGCCTTTATACCGCTGGAGTTCCTCCTTGAGTGGTTCCTCAAATATTTATTGCCATATATAGCGAAGGATGTTTCCACATCCAGAGTGCAGAATGAGGAACAAGCCATCTTTAGGGTGGAGGAACTAGACTTGATCTATGCTCAGTCTGGTTTGTTATATGAGATTATACCTAACGCTCCTCGTTCTAGTTTCGATCCCAAGGTCAAACCTGGACCACATGCCGACGACCTTGTGGGTTATGCAAGTAAGAAACCTGCAGGTTCGGTTGTGAAACAAGTTGCTCAGTTGTCAATCAACCAATCTGCCTTGGGACAAGCTACGGCTTCATCTCAGCCTGCCCAAACGGCGAATGTACTTGCTGTGCAATCGTCCGACCAGAAGGGTAACCAGCAACCCGGATGGAATAGAAAAAAGGGTAAAAACAATAATAATAAAAAGGGTGGGAATAAGAATAAGAATGCCAATAATAATGACAAGAACGGTAAAAATGCTGGGGGGGACAAGCAGAATAAACGTAAGGTTAAGTTTCCTTGCAAGCTATGTAAGGACGATCACCTCACTTACTTGTGCCCTAGAATGGATGAAGCTTCGAAGTTCATAGCACAGGGCCCAGCTGTGTTAACGAACCCTTTACCGCATAACTAGAATATGAACTCGAAGTCCCATGATCAATCTAGTGATGAAGATCCAGCTGAAACTAGTGGTCGTGGGTGCATTAATATGGTCCGTGCTGCAAAAGTTGTGACGCGTGCGAAAGATTATACTTTGTCACAACCCAACCCAGGTAAAGAACCTGATCCACCAGGAAACCTTTTGCGCATTGAGAAACCTGCGGATAAACCTGAGGTTGTACCTCGCATTCCTAAGGGGGCACTTAAGCGTTCGGGTCATAACCCAAATTCCCGAGCCGCCCATAATTATTCAGTTGTTGAGGACTTGGGCCATACTCCTTTTGCGATGTCTGCATTGGAAGTGCTTCAGAGTTGTCCGTCGCAAAGGAAGGCTTTGCTTTTCGTTCTTGGTGTGAATGGTGATGATTCTTCCTCAGTGATCAAATTTGAAACCGCAGGACATCAGCCTCGCTTGCCCTACTATGTGTCCCTTTTGGTGCATGTAGAATGTCTTAATATGATTGTCAAGTGCACTGTGATTGACGAGGGCACTGCTGCTTCTGTGATGTCTTTGTCTTGTTGGAAGGGTCTCGGTTCTCCTGAGTTGTCAAAATCTACGACCATGTTAACTGCTTTTGATGGGAGATCATTTAGGCCGCACGGTATCCTTCCTTCCCTTAAAGTCCGTTTGGGAGGGAAGACCGTTACGATAGAGGTTGAGGTGGTTGATGCACCCCTTGACTACAATCTCTTACTGGGAAGGAACTGGATGTATAGTATGCAAGCCGTTGCGTCTTCTGTGTTTCGCGTTGTATGCTTTCCTCATAATGGGAAGATTGTAACGATTGATCAAATGGCATTCAAAAATCCGCCTGTTACTGCATCTTCGAAAGCTTCGGTTCCGAAAGTTGAACATTCCCAGCCGGCAACTGGGAGTGTGGGTGTAGGAATGTATCCGTCCCTCATGGGAACCTTTAGTTGTCATGCACCTGTCCTCATGATAGGATCTAGTTTCGATGGTGCTTCGATGTCTACGAGATCGGTGCCTTTTCGCACAAGTCATATGGGAGATCCTTGGATTCTTCCTTCACCGAGTCCTTCGAGTGAGGCCATTGAGATGAGCGTGCTGTTGCCTGCAATCATGATAGCTTACCAAGCTAATCTCCAGTCTGCTGCAGAGCCTTGTTCTTCCTCTTCGCGGATGGAGGAGGAAGACCCCTATGTGCTGCCGGCATGGGAAATATAGTCTTCTCATGCCCACGACTACCTTGATACGGTTTTCCCTTCAGATGAAGTGATTATCGAGGCTAGGTTGGGAGTTGAGCCACCATGGGAGGAATTCCATCATAGATCGAACTTTCTTCTGGAGCTTGACCGCTTGGAGAGTGAGGAGATTCCTTCGTTGAAGTTAGCTGTGGAACTCTTACCAGACACTTTGCCTTTGGAGGAGCGTTTGGTTCACCTTGAGCAACTCGATGAGCAGCGTAGAGATGCCTTGGTAACTCTAGAGGTTAATAAGCGTCGCGTAAAGGCCCAATACGATAAGTCTGTCTGTCCGAGAGTGTTTAGTGAGGGAGACTTGGTCCTTTTGTGGGATCAATCGAAAGAACCCTTGGGGGCTGGGAAGTTCAATCCTATGTGGCGTGGTCCTTACGTGGTCAAGCGTGTGTTAGAGAAGGGTGCCTATGAGTTAGTGGATTACGAAGGGACAGCCTTGGCGGAGCCTAGAAATGGGCTCTATCTCAAAAAATACTATGCATGATCTTTAGCCAAGGCTGCTTGTTGTATATTATTGTACATCTTTTTTGCATAGTTAGGTCTTGTTTATCGTGATCGGGTTTGTGATTAGTTTCCATTTCTTGTGGCAGATGTCAATGGAATCTTCCACCTACATAGGATTCGCGGATGGTGCAAGCCGTCACACTCAACACTCAGCCTCAGCTGCTTGGGTGATTTATACTCCTATGGGTCATGTACTGTCTTCAGGAAGT
>LPNX011031524.1:165000-172620 GCA_001517045.1 Pseudotsuga menziesii | reverse complement strand
GAGTGATGGAGGATTGAGGTGGTGGAGGCCCAAGTGGGGGATTCAGTTTCTCCTGTTCGCAGACGTGCCGTCAGAGGTTGTCACTTGTAATCTCTGATTAATATTAATAGAAATATCTTTTCCTATCCAGTAATGTGTATTTGAATGAATATTGTATCCATTGGAATATGCCAAATGCTTATACATTATTGATTATATATGCTAGAATAGATCTAACACCATGAAATATAGTATGCTTGTATTGTTTACTTATTGTTGAGGAAGTATTACATCAATTCAAGCTGAATATTGGAAAGCTCAACGGGGATCTACTTCAACTGTCCGGAATAAGGTACGAGGTTCGATCCTTTAGTGTTAGATATTTTATTTCTATTGCATATCAGGAAAGATTGATTTCTGGAGTCTAGCTGTCTGTTGTGGTACCCCAAGCCATAGGAATTTCTCTCCGTAACAGGCATGCAGATTGGATGCGCATGGTGCGAAAGCGACAAGGGTCAAAGAAGACTATGCAATACTAACATGTCGACAAGTGGTCGACTTGGTTGCAGTTTTGTACTTTTGGTCTGAGTTAGTTAGGAAGTTAGTTAAATGTGGATCATTTTGTAAAGGCGCAAGCCTATGAAAAGAGTTAGAAATGCAGTAGAAATATATTAATAGATAATTTGATATCTTATGTTCAGAACGAATCTTGTCTTTTGTATGTCTTACAAACTGTTGTCTGGGTTTTGGTCTAAGAGTATCGACCAAGAGATGTATTTTGAAGATGTATGTTGACTTGCAAAGTAATGTGACATAGATGTTGCTGGAAACTCTATGCTTCTTTTGTCTATGATGTGATATTTGATCTTGTGATTGTTGTCTCTATGGTTAATTACTGCAATTTGAATAATGCGATCTAAATGGGTGAATGTTGTGATCTGATGTATTAATGTTTTTCTTATCTGAATGATGAGAAGTATTCGTATATCGGATGGATTCTTGTATGTTGATCTATTTTCTGCATAATGAAATGGTGTGATCGAATGATAAATAGTAACGTGATAAAATAAAACCTTGTTTTGGATCTCTAGGTGATAGTGTGACTGAGAGAGATTCAGTGCGCAAGTCCTCTCCATGTCTGCAGAAACTTGGTTCATGAAACCCTCCTTCAAACATCTCGGGTGGGACCTCATCTACTTCGTAGGTGTTGCTGGAAAGGGTAAAATTGTCTAGGCCGGTGTTTAGGGAGATCGCGTCGAAAAGGGTGTCGACAGTGTGTGAACCCTGTCAATTGAAGTGTGTCAACACTTTCAACATTCAACTTCTATTACACTAATAATAAAAAGTTAACTTCCAAAATCTCTAAGTTTTTTTTATCTAAATAATATAGGCTCTCTTAGTCCTCCAAACAAGAAAGATAGTTTGACTCACGCACAAGTTAATAGACTCTAACATTTAACTAATAAACTCAACTTTCAATAATTTATTTATGAAGTTCAGGACTTTACCCTTTCCCATAACGAATGGAATATATATTTCTTTCCATGTAGTTAATAAAGAATAAAGTACATGACACCATACTAGGAATGGAAAGGTTAGGCTAAAGATCACTTTAAAGCTAAATCTTGCTCTTAAATTTTAACACTTTATTATTTAATATATAAAAACATTAATAAATGGAAAAGAGGTTAATTGGGATTCCCTCTACATAGAAAGTGTAAAATATGAAAAAGACATTAATAAATAAAAAAGAGTTTGATTGGGATTCCCTCTACATAGAAAGTGGACCTCAGTTCATTATTGGAGAGATTATTCAAATTATATAGTTCATCTTTTATATTAAAAAGACTTGGCCCGACTTTAAAGTCGGCTCATTCATACTCTGGTCAACATGGGGTTCGTCCTTGAGCATGGCTCCTAACTTTTTAATAAATCAACCCTCAATGGCTTAAAACAAATTCCATAAAAACATAGATACAACAAAAGCATTTTTATCATGAAGAGAGCATTGCCCGTTGCTCCCTCACTATAATAAATCTTTGATTATAGAAAAACCCAACTCTCAACTAACAAAAACTTAACTTGGCTAGCAGCTACTGAGGCTATGCCTTCAACCTAGGAGATTAACTTAATAGAACGATCGTGAGTTCACTTCCTTTCTATCAACATATAAGAACATAATTATAAATGGGCACTGGGTTCAGCTCTCGATCGAGAGATTGGGTCACAATTAAACATACAATGTTCTACATATAAAAAGAATGCTGTCGAATTTCCATTTTTAACATACACAAAGGGAAAGGGAAAGCGTTGGCTCCACCGTGACACTAAGCCAATAATCCATAATAACTCATGTATAATTAATTACAAGGATGTGCTCTCTCTGAGAGAAGCCAAACAACTCTCTCTGTGTATATATAAGTGCAGAGGCTTAATCCACTTATACACAGTGAATACAAACTTTATTATAAAAATCGTTCTGTAAAAAGGAATGGGCCATTACCTATGCAGTATGAGTGTACCTAACCTACTTGGAGTTCCGCTCTTTCATTCATCCAAGGAGCAGCAACGTCCATCAATCATTGCTACGTTCACCAACTCTTCCTCCCTCGAAAGGGAAAGGGAAAGGGAAAGTATCTCTAAAAAGAAATAAGAAATTGCTCTGCTTCCTCCTTCGACAATCATTCACCCCACTGCCACTGCCACTGCCACTGCCACTCCTCCCGGGGATGAAGTTGTGGCTCCTTTATCGCGTGGAATCCGGTACTAACCATCCAGATCCCTCTTCTTTTTCCGCCTCCTTAACCGCTCACAACCAGCATTAGTTAATGAATATCATAACTCATTAAAACAATAACAACAAAATATAGCCTTGCTAACCTACTCCGTCTTTTAATTTACATAAGATTCCTTATTAGAGATTTAAGGAAGGCGTGTTAACATATTATTTTAAAATTATGTATAGATTACACCAGGGGTCATACAATCCCTTTTTTGAATTCTTAATTCCATTCTACCTTTTCCAACCTATAAGATTTGTATTATATGTCTAATATTGTGTCATTAATCCTACTATCATAAATTTCTAAGGAACCATTTTGGAATAACGTTTAATCCAATTCCATTTTATCAACTAAGGGTTTTCTTTTATTTATTTATATATATTTATATATCCAAGCTATCATAAACTGTTTCTTCACTTTTTTAACTAAAGCAATATAGATAGATTCATATATTTTAGTTCATGTGAGTGGTAATTTCATCTTTAAAATTGAATACTATTTCATGTGAGGGAAATCAACTTTTATTGATTTATTGAAGATTGCTTTTTTTTTGATAGAAATCGGATATATATATAAATAAAAGCTATCATAAAGTGTTTCTTTACTTTTTTTTTTAATAAAGCAATGTGTTTCGTTACTTTTTTTAAATAAATAAAGCAATATAGATAGATTCATATATTTTATTTCATGCTATTGGTAATTTCATCTTTAAAATTGAATAATATTTCATTTTGTACGGAAATAATTTTTTATTGATTTATTCAATATTACTTTTGAATAGAAATCATAAATAATTATTTTTTTGTCAATTCTTTCAATTAGGATATATGTGTACACATATATATAATTTTTTTATTAATTATAATTGTAACACCCATTAAAGGTGATTACTTCGTTAACAAATACTTACATAGATATTAATATTCCATTACTTATTCATAAAGCATGAATATGAGGAAATCATGTAATAACAACAATATTTACATCATGCAAACATTGTGTATGAGCATATAACAAATTATAGAAGAGCATATAACAAGTTTGCAACAAACTTATAAATAACTTATAAATAACAAGAGAAATACCTCAATATAAAAATGGTGAAGAAGTCCAAAATTGAAGTAAGATTCCATCTTCTCCTTAAGTTGCTCCTATCTTCATTTCCCAAAGCGGGAGCACGGTTTTACCTCCCAACCAACTAGGGGTCTAGCTGACCCATAGCCCCAAGAGCCATCCACCTAGCCTCTTGGCCCTTTGTTCCCAAGACCCCCATAGAACAAAACAATGATGCACAAATAAACTATGTATATTCTTCCAAGACTTCTCAAACCCTTCCAACACTTTCAAACTTATCATCCTCACAATATCCCAAATTCTCCAATCCCTTCCAAAATTCTCACAAAATATCTTCAAAAAAAGAACCTCCCTTATTCCAACCTCAAGCCTTCTATTTATAACCCAAAAGTCCTCATCATCTTCCTTATCCATAAATAAATTTCAATATAATAATATTCACATTCAATAAGTTTATTTTCTCAAATAAATAACAATTTGATTTAAATAAATAAAATATAGATATAAAAAAAACATGGTTGCAAAGTCTCATTTGTCATGCTACTCTCTTAAATGCAACTATGACAACTCCTTTCTAAAATTTATGTAATCCTATCTACTCATTTATTTGCATTATCCTCTCATACATAAGTCAAATAAGATATTTTCATATATTATATTATATTATGATATATGTCATATTATATGTATATAATTATGTATATTATTTAATATCCAATTAGTTTATTTAAATCTAAATTATAATAAACAAGTCAACAAACTTATACGATATATATATATGTGTGTGAGAGAGAGAGAGAGAGAGAGAGAGAGAGAGAGAGAGTAGTTATTTATACTTTCAATACATAAGTAATACTACAATAATTCATCAATCAACCAATCATAATAATGTACTCACGAATTGACGCATACATGGCCAGCGCACATGCCTTAAGCGTGGGTACTAATAATCACGTTTAATTCTTTAATGCATCTTTAGTATACGTTTGTAAACAACATACAAAATACCAACATAATTAATGCATCATTTCTTATTCATACAAAAATAATAAAACTGAATTACATAAACATAATAAAGCATCAAGCATATAATCATAATTTTTTTTATCAATGAATAACACCATCCAATCTAACATTGGTCCCATCCATTCCCGTCAATACTCAAACCGCCTAATCACCACTAATTCCATCTCTTGACCTCACCATCCCGTCCTCTGCTGGAATATATTGTGGCGTTGACTACACCGACTTAACCACATATAAAACCCATAAGTGGAAGTGTTGAGTCCTACAAATCGACCAAGATTCCCTGATAGGCATCCACTAGTCGTCATCACACATCTAGGGGAGCATGCTCAGTAAATCCCTCCCACGACTCTGGGTTCCGGGGGATAAACGATGGGAAATTCCTCCACCCCCCTAATAGTACTAGGGTCAACGCCCTACATCAACTCTACTCTTCCATCACTGTTCTAACGGGCCTCGTCATTGAAGAACCACTTTGAGAAAGCCATAGTTCCTGCCAAAACTCGCACTCACCCACAAGTCATAGAGATATTGGTATTCAAACTCAAACATAATGAAAATCCATATAATATCAGTATCCTCCTTATGTCCAAGACATCTCGTGCCCCATGGCACTATAAGAATATGGCTATCTTGTAAACAATCAATATGTGGGTTAGTTCACCACTCACATAAAACTCATGTATAACATACTCAACTCTTTCAAGTGTTAATCCATGTAACTAAAACAACATTTAATATAATCATGTAAGCATCTTTGAAACATATATTGTACTTGTTATATCTCAGAGTGCACCTCAGCTGACATTCACATATCAATACATTATTCAATTGCATGTTCAAATGACATAACATATTCATCAACATTGGTAAAACAAAATGATAAGTTCCATTTACTATCCACATATCCAGGGAGACCATATGTTCGTTCATATAGTAATAGTCTTAATGAATGTAACGAGTTCAAATAGATAATAAGCAATTAAAATGTTGAGTTAATTCATATTTAGAGTTTAAATGCCAAATGTCAAAATATGGGGCATTACAATAATCACTTTCAAGTGTTATGAAGACTTGTGTCATTATATGTTTTGCTCAAGCTAATAAATATGTGATGCGATGCTATCTCACGTCTACTTGAGCATGTATGCTCATAGGTTACTAGTTCATAACTAAGTCTTCTTAATCTTTTAAGCACGAAAATGACATCATGTCATCAATCCTTAATTTCCTAAAGATTCTATAAGATCAAACCCTTTTTCCTTAGTGGATTCCTTTGTCCCCATCATTTAGTTGCAGAGCACCTCAGTCTCCTAGGTCTACATAATAAAACTACAACCAAGAAATTCACAAAAAATTACGTACAGTTCTTTGTCGACACGACCCTAACCTTGAGTCATTCTTTTTGTAGTAAAGTTGAAGTAGCAGAGGAGATTTTATACTCTCTCCCCCCCCCCCCCCCCCCTCCTTAAAGTAACAATGTCCTTAGTGTTCGTGCCTTTCAAACTTGCTTTTAACTTCAACTATTTTTTTTTGCAAATATCGTCCTTCAACTATCTTTCATGCCTCCCTTCCTTTCATAACCTGTGATTTGCACATGCAATTCCGTAACTTTCCAAATCTTTTAGCATAAACCTATGCAAAAACATGACTCTTCAAGGTCACGAAGAATATAAATAATACTTTCTAAGCAACATATTGTATTTTATTTTATGGAAGCTCTTTATCTTTCATTTACTCATAATGATAAAAATTATTTACCTGTACATATGTCAAGAAATTATAATCTAAGACAAAATTATCTTTGCTTTCCAAAATACAACAATCATATTAAGTTGTACGACATGCTTCTAAACAAATTGTGAAATACATAAAAATTGAACATAGTACAAATACACATATCAGTATCTCTTTATTCACATTTATCACAAGAGGGTTCACCTCACATAAAAATTCCACTTTAAAATTGATGTTCCATAGTTTTCACTCAACATCAAATACTATTCAAGCTATAGAGTCCTTCCGACTCATCATTAAGTATCTCCGATGCTCTGGAGTCCTTCTGACTCATCATTAATTATCTCTGATGCTCTAGAGTCCTTTCAACTCATCATTAGTTTACCGATGATGATTCGAGAGTTATTCAAACTCAACATCACTTTACACATACATTTCATCTAGATGAGCCAAGCAATTAGAGGATACCAACTTAGGGAAAATGTTTAAACGTTTCTTAAGTAGACTTTCCAATATGATCCCTTTATGAAGCATTTTGGATTCCTGTAATGCCGATCTTTTTCCCTTATCCCATAAACTCTAGGTTAATATATTGAAAATCTTGTTACAACAGGGTGTGTGCAAGAAGTTGAGGGACCTTTTAGATGCAATGGTAAAATAAAGTCAATCACTCTTGATCCATAAAATAGAAATCATCCCAAGCAATCCCGACCCTGCCAAGCCTAATCCCAAGGCTGCCAACATGCATGCCAATTAGGATAGTACACAAAAATGCGCTCCTGTTTTACCTTGCAAAAACACGCTCCCATTTTGCTTCAATAAAACGCGCTCCTGTTTTGCTTCATTAAAACGCACTCCTGTTTTGCTTTAATAAAATGTGCAAATTGGGGGGGAGGTCCTTAGTGGTAAGGGGAGACATAGGGATGTGTTTGTGTGTGAGAGAGAGAGAGACAAAGATAGAGTGGAGGGGGGGTTCCTTAGTGGGATGGGGTGACCTGTGGATGTGTGTGTGTGTGAGAGA
>LPNX011031524.1:0-162500 GCA_001517045.1 Pseudotsuga menziesii | reverse complement strand
TAGGTTAGGGGGTGTTAGTGGTAAGGGGAGACGTAAGCATCAGAGAGAGAGAGAGCAAGAACAAATGGGGCGGTGGGGTGTTTGGAAGAGAGAGGAGAGGATTTTAAAGGGAGGGAGAGGAGGAGGGGGGATTAGAGGGATGGAGAAGAGGAGGCGGGGTTAGTAAGAGTTAGGAGGAAGAGGGGAGTCAGGGGGGGACATAAAATAATAAAAGTATAATTGGAAAAGCAAGCACTCATTATAGTATTTAAAAACACGCTCCCATTTTGCTTCACTAAAACGTGCTCCCGTTTCGCTTCAATAAAACGCGCTCTCGTTTTGTTTAAATTAAAAAATGTGTTCCCTCCAAATGATAAAGCTGAGCCTCGACCCATGCTTGCATGGAATTCTTATGCCTATGTGTCTGATTCGTACTTTGCTTCGGATTCAACATGCCTATGCCTTGGAGTATGATAAACCATGGCTAATTCAACATTATATCCAAATTTTCAATATGCTCGTGTTTAGCCGTTCCTCTGATTATGCTGCACATCTCCATTTTTTATGAGATTTTAGAAATATATATGGTTTTTTTTACAGATTCCAAATATGTAAATTTTAACAAGAATATATTATTTTTTCTAATTTTTTTCTTATTTATCTTCTATCATCACTCCTTAACTCAAAAAACACACTGTTAGTGTTTCATCCATATCTCTTTCGTTTCTCAACCATTTAAAAAAAATTGTATGGTGCACTAAAGAACACTGATCTCTACATGCTATAAAAAACCCATTTCTAAATAATTGCGTTAAGACATTCAAACAATGCACCCACAATTGATGTACCTTTTTCGAGGTTTGATCTCTTAGATAATAAATAAAAAAATTAAAAAAATTATTTTTATTATTGGAAAAATAGTCGTGCACTAGTACTATATGTTCTCTATATGTATACCGATTTTCATAAGTTTATTCCATCATTTAGTCACTCAGATACTACACCCACAAAAACATATACCTTATAATTTGTCCAAAAAATAAAAAGTGCCCGTTAAAAAATATGTAACTTCAGATAGTTAACAACATTTTCAATAGAAAAAAATTATATATTTGGAAAGGTCATTCAATTTCCTACATTTCTTGTGTTTTACTCATTGTAAGATTCATTGTGTAAGTGTCTCAAAATATCCATGCAAGTTGATGGATGTCTGTTTTTTCAGTTTTCTATTGCATCTAACGCGCCAAAAGAGGCCCTCATCTTTGTGCACTCACCCAACAATAAAATAGTAAATAATTAGGTTATAGCCATTAGTAATAGTAATTAATTATCTTATATAGTTACGAAGAGAAATGTCTCTTCAACATTTGATGGCCAAGACATATTTATGGCATCCATATCCATTGTAATCATCATCCATTCAATTATTATATATTTATACAATATTATTATAAAGATGGAACATCTTCCTTTTTAACTGGGATACGGACTAGCTTAACCTAGATAACCTATAGGGTAGTTCATTACAGGCGGATATGGTGTAACATTGGTATCATATCTTTCATTTCTCCCCTTGGAGCTCGGATTCAGATCCTCATTCTACGCTCTCTACCCAGCTCTCTTCCTCTCTCCTCCATCGAGCTCCTCCTTCACACACTCTGCTGCTCTGTTGGACATGGTGAACATAATTTCCGAGCCTATGATCTCATGCTAGATAGAAAACACGACGTATACAGAGTCCAGTCAGAAACACAGGGTCCAGTAGCAGGACCACAGCCTGATCTGACTTATGGTGGCCGAGGAGGAGGATTCAGAGGACGAGGCCGTGGAGGAGGCTTTGCAAGAGGAGAAGGCTTTGGCAGAGGAGAGGGGTTTGGCCGTGGTTGTAGACCAATCACTTGTTATAACTGTGGAATTGTAGGACACTATGCTAGGGACTGCCAGAGCCCCACTACTACTTATAACTACTGCAAATCTTATGATCATACCATAGAGGAGTGTCCTACCTTGATAGCTAAGATCAAAGATCCTAAGCTAGCAGTACACCAGAACATCCAGTTTATTGTTGCTGAGCAGGTAGAACTAGAACTAAGAGTCAATATTGTGACTTGTAGCGGTGCTTCCACTAGTGGGACATCGCAGGAGACCGAAAAGAACACAAGTCAGGAGTGGGTGCGCAGAGCTCCTGGTAAAGCAACATCACTTGACCTACAGAAGAATAAAGAGACATTTCACGAAGCCAAGGCTTCCTTTGATGAACCTACACAATCAGGATCACAGGTACCGCCGTCTAGGGGTGTACCGCAGCAAGCACCTTGTGGTGATAGCCCAGAACAGATACCGCAGGCTACTACATCGGGAAGATGCAACGAGGATGAATCGACAGGAAGTATACAATCCTTCCTGCGCAGTTGCTTGAAGCTCTTGAGAAATGAAAAAGCTATCGGCGAGCTACAGCGCATCATAGATCAGTGTCAGCAACCTTCTCTCTCGGGCAGTGCACACCGCGCTGTTCACAATATTACAGGACATACAAGGACTGGAAGAGAGATGAAACTCACAGCACAGATTAGAGAGTTCGAAATGGATGAAGTCGTCTTAGATCTAGGATCAGAGGTGAATGTTCTAACTAAGTAGACATGGGAACAGATGGGTAGCCCTCAGTTAGTCAGATCGCCTATCCACCTGAGATTAGCTAACCAGCAACGAGTATCACCATTGGGTCGACTACCGCAGGTGCCAGTTGACATTGACGGAGTTCGTACTTTTGCGGACTTCAAGGTTATAAAAATCATTGGCGACAGTCGACCGTATCCAGCATTATTAAGTATCAATTGGGTGATCGATAGCAAGGTTGTCATCGACCTAAAGAGAAGACAAATGACCTTTGAGGATGCACAGATCCGGGTCATCGTGCCGCTGGATCCTCACCAGGGTCCTAGATACATTGAACCTATCCGAGCAGAGGAGGAGGCACATAACATGAATAGTCTCTACCAGATGACTGCGAACCAGAGCGACTACATCAATCCAACCGCAGAAGGGAACATTAGTTGGCAATGCGACAACTCATGCGCATCGGATTCCGATATTGGTCTAGAGAACTGGCAGAACAGAATTTACAAAGTCTCAGCGCGTAGATGTGCGTTTGTGAGTAAGTCACTGCGATGGATTGGCGCAGAGATCACTGAGATTCCATCATATCATGGTCTAACAGATATTCAGGAATTCCTTGAGCAGTTTGAGCAACAGATTCCTTACGAGCAGAGGATCGCAGCTATGGACCTTGCAATATGAGCCACACCTGCAAGATGGTGGTATGTGCATAAAGAAAATATCGCATCATGGGATGATATTAAAAGATTGATGGGGATCAAATTTTCGGTCGACAAAGAGTATGTCCCGTAGAAGTACACAGGAGAAACTGACCCCAGGGCACACATTCAGACATGTGAACAGAACCGGTCGGACATTCCCGAGGATGAAAGGGTTCACAGATTCATTCACACATTGGACACAATTCCAAGGAACTGGTACATAGAGACCGAGTTGCGCAAGGGGATGACCACATGGTCACTTATGACAGAAAGTTTCCTACTTACCTTCGCATTTGAATTAGAAAATCCAAGTGTTGCTCAGGCCCTAGACATAATCAAGATCAAGATATTCAAGGACTGTACCATCTCAGTGCAGGCTCAACCTGAGTGGGCCATCCAGTTGCAAGACGCGCTTGAGTGCTATAACTTCACAGCAAAGCCAGACAATGAAGATAAGGATGAAGATGAGGATCCTCGCAACACCAACATTCCGTAGTCAGAAGGGACTTGCGATGTTGGGGGACCACAGTTAGAGATTCCAGCAATCACCGAACCTATCAAGATTAAAAATATCAATATTGGCACAGACACAGAACCTAAGTTTTCCTCTATTGGAGACTATTGGAACGATGAAACAGTCGGACAGATTGTCGATTTGTTACATGACTATCAGGACCTATTTCCCACCAAGTTCACAGAGATGAAGGGAATAGTTGGAGACCTGGGAGTTATGAGGATACCATTGAAGGAGGATGCTAGACTAGTTAAGCAGCGCCCATATAGATTGAATCCGCGCTACAAAGAAAAAGTAAAGGATGAAATCGATAAGATGCTAGCAGCAGGAATCATTGAGCCGGTAGAAGAAAGTGAATGGGTTAGCCCCATGGTCATACAAGAAAAGAAAACAAAAGGAGACATCAGGATCTGTGTCGATCTGCACAAGCTCAACGATGCATCGCTTCACGATCCATTTCCGACACCGTTCACTGATGAGGTATTAGACAACGTGGGAGGACAGGAGGTCTACTCCTTCACTGATGGGTTTTCAGGCTACCATCAGAATAGAATACATCCAGAAGATTGGTCCAAGACCACCTTTGCAACAGAATGGGGCTCGTTTCAGTATACGGTAATGCCCTTTGGTCTTAAGAATGCACCAGCTATATTTTCTAGAGTAGTTGTTGCTGTATTTAAAGAATACATTCATAAATTATTAGAAGTATATTTTGATGATTGGACTGTATTTGGACTAATCGAAAAGCATATAGGAGACTTAAGACTGATGTTAGAGAAATGTAGGCAGTACCGGATTTCTCTAAACTTGAAGAAATGTATATTTTGTGCACCATTTGGTATTTTGTTGGGTCACATTGTTTGCAGACAAGGCTTGATGGTAGACCCTGCGAAGATCGGTATCATTGTAAATCTTCCAGCACCCAAATCAGTCAAGCAACTGAGGACAGTACTTGGTCATACCGGGTACTGCAGAAAGTTCATCAAGGGCTACGCAAAGATTACAGCACCAATGGATAAGTTGCTCAAGAAAGATGTAAAATTCCTATGGAACGAGGAATGTTAGCAGAGTCTAGACATGCTTAAAGAGAAGATGGTTACAGCACCCATCTTAGTATTTCCCGCCTGGACTAAGCCATTTCATGTACATGTGGATGCGTCTGGCATTGCATTAGGGGTTGTTTTAACACAACCAGGAGAAGGGGACATTGACCACCCTATCGCATATTCCAGCAGAAAGCTCTTGACAGCAGAAAAGAACTACACCACAACTGAAAGAGAAGGCCTAGCTATGGTGTATGCGCTGCAGAAGTTCAGGCACTACCTGTTGGGTGCCCCGTTCAAGATGTTTACTGACCATTCCACGTTAAAGTATTTGGTCAATAAGCCAGTGTTAGGGGGGAGAATCTGCAGATGGTTACTCCTCTTTCAGGAGTATGATTTTGAAATCATTGTGAAACAAGGAAGACTGAATGTAGGACCTGATCATTTGTCGCGGATAGACTCAGGAGAAAAGCCAAGTAACCTAGATGAAAATCTACCGGATGCGCCGTTGTTCTCTATCCAGATCGCAGATGAGTACTATGCCGATATTATTCAATTTCTCACTACGGGAGTAGCACCTGATGAGTTTACTAAGCAGCAAAAGAAGCAGTTGGTTGTTAAAGCAACATAATTCACCCTCATTGTAGGACACCTATACAAGTTAGGTCCGGATGAAGTTCTGTGTAGATGTGTGATGCCGCATGAAAAAGACGCTATTATCAGAGAGACACATTCAGGAACCGCAGGAGGTCATTTCGCAGGAAAGCCAACTGCGCAGAAAATCCTAGAGGCAGGATTATGGTGGCCTACGTTGCATAAAGACACCAAGGACTTTTGCAGATGCTGTGATATCTGCCAAAGGGTAGGAAAACCCTTGCGAAACGATGAAATTCCGCTGTGATCGCAGGTCACGTTGCGTGCATTTGACAAATGGGCTATAGATTTTGTGGGTCCTATCAACCCACCAGGAAAGCGCACTAGTGCGAGATATATTATCACGGGAACATAGTACCTCACCAGATGGGCAGAGGCCAAAGCAGTAAGAAATTGTGATGCTGCTACAGCCACACAGTTCCTTTTTGAAAACATCATCAGTAGATTTGAATGCCCAGTAATTTTGATGAGTGATCAAGGAACACATTTCTTGAACAACACTATTGATGCGTTGATAGAATAATTCCAGATTCAGCACCATAAGAGAACTCCCTACCATCGACAGGCTAATGGTACAGTGGAGGCCTTTAATAAGATTTTAGAAAATGCTCTTACTAAGATCTACAATAGCCAGAGGAATGATTGGGACCTCAGAGTTAACGCTGTATTATGGGCGTACAGGACCACATGCAAGAAACTTACAGGACACACACCTTTCAACTTGGTGTATGGACAGAAGGCTGTTATTCCTATGGAGTATATTCTTCCCAGTTTAAGAATCACTCAGATTACCGGGATGACTGATACAGACACAGTTGAGGAAAGGCTAGCACAACTGCTTGCCTTAGAAGAAGACAGATTCATCGCTGGATTCCATCAGAAAGTGTAGAAGGCATGAGAAAAATCTTGGCATGACAGACACATTAAGAATAAGACTTTCTAGATCGGAGACCTAGTGCTCCTCTATGACAGTAAATTCATTAAGTTTCCAGGGAAGTTCAAGACACATTGGCTGGGGCCATATTAGATACAGCAAGTCACAGAGGGAGGTGCCGTTCAGCTCAGCCAGCTGAATGGGGAGATTTTTCCCACATGGATTAATGGTAGTAGGCTTAAGCCCTATAGTGATAGCCACCCCGCCTCTCAGCCCTAGATTAACCAGTCTATGGTGGTGAAGATGTCCAGTGTAGTTGAAAGGAGGCATCGCACCGGGAACAAGTCTACAATGGCAGGTATTATTCTAAGTATGAGGAATCGCGGATAAAAAAAAATGAGTAGTATTGGTTTATGCAGGTGATGCGGAGTCACATCGCGGCAGCGCGATGTTTCCACGTGCCACGTACTTAGTGTTTCAACCGACAAAGGCCAGTCAAGTCAGCATCTGACATGTAGTTAATGAGGTAATGACCGGTATATCTTACCGTAGATTTGGCAGCAACATAATCAATTTTTCCATATTTAGTAAATCTCCGACGAGACCGGCGCCTGTACACACACGTTTCGAGGGAAATTCGATCGGATTTCCGCATTTATTAGGGATCGGATGGCGGGTGTGGTCTTGTCCAGGCATTGATGACGACTGACGGGTTCAGTATAGATGACCGTTGCGTCTGGGATTATCGTATTGGGCATAAAAGCAGAAAGTATTCAATTGAGACGGTTGCATTTGCAGAAAAACTGAGAGCTATAGAGTAAGTTGTTAAGAGTTCTGTGTCCAGAGCTAAGTGGTTACAGAGTGCTGTGATTTTCAGAAGTTGCAGCCAGTGCACATCTGCCATTTTGTACTGAGTGGGTTATGTCCGAGGACGAACCGATAGCAAACATTTTGAGAAGATTTCAACGTCACGGCCTTGCAGGAGCTATGACGACGCCACCAAAGAGTGCTCCGCCAAGTTCGTCACAGTCCAGGCAGCAACCACAAACGAGGAGCCAATCTCAGGTCAATGATGAATTCGTTTCAGAGCATGAGGAAGAAGTTCACAGCGGAACAGACTACATGATACCATGAGTTGAAGGCACACCAGAACCAAGAATTTCTAAGAACGCTAAGTCTACTGTTCCCATACCACCCATTGATTCTCGAGTAAAGGAAAATGGAGATCTAGTAGGATATGCTGCTGTTGTTAAATTTGTAGATTATAACCTGGGAGATGGTAAGACATATCCTCAGTTCAAGCCGGATAGCTATCTGAAGATTGAGAAGAACCCAAGGACAGGGAGAGATGAATGTGTTCCCCTGCCGCATGTCCAGATTCTTGAGCAGTCAGGACTGCTCAATTTGCTGAGATTACCTCATTTTGGATGGGGTGCAGAGGTTAATGCCGTGGTGCGCATTCTACTCTCTTGCATACATGGAGGGTACCTATGGCTAGGCAACAAGGTAGACCTGAACGTTGATTTGATACATCGTATCACCGGCCTGTCCAAGACGGGTAAACACCCTAATATACAGACACAAGGAAAAACCAAGGACTCCAAGTTACCGCAAGCCCTAGTAACTAAGTATCAGCTACAGAGAGGAGGATGGGTTTATGACATTTCAAGCATACCAAATGAGACACTTAGATTCACCTCCAGTCTGATCGCGGGCAGACTGCTAACCAAGGTTCGGCCAAAGGAAGTTACAGGATTCGTAATTCACCTGGCCATACAGGTCACAGAGGGGGAACAGTTCAATTGGTCTCTATTCTTATTAAATATGCTGCAAGCAGATTGCTTAGCAGCTCAGGATGAATCCAACCACCCTTTCCATTTCTCGTGGTTGCTTATACTTTGTGCATTTGTCGGATGGAAGGAGCCGCCCCATACCCAGTTTCCACAGATAGCAGGTGGCGTGCCCAGAGGAGTGCGCTATGCCAGCTTATGGGAGACCAACCACCCAGCCAAGAAAACGATCAATACGATGGTATTCCATGACTACTATAAGCTGTTGATGAAGGTCATTCAAGAGACACCATGGCTCAGCACGGAGACTGTGGACATATATGATAGCCCGCTTAATTTTATGGCAGACAGCCATTTAATCTATCTGCGACCGAAAAGGACTAAGCAGGATGATTGGGCTACTGGCTCATTTAGGATGACAGCCCGGGACGTCGAAGGAGTCATAAGAGACTTCGACGACCAATGGAAGCAGGAATATGAAGACACCGCACCACTATCATCAGACTCTGCAGAGACAGAACACTAGAACAAGGACAAAGATAACGCAGACACCCAGACGCAATCTTCAACAGAAGAACGACTACTAGGGGAAAAGAGGAAACCTTCACAGTAAGGGCCACCAGGGACACAGCAGAAGAAAAAACAGAAAACCTCAAAGCCAAATCTGAAGACCGCATTGACAAACGACGACTATGAACTCATCGCAACAAGGACATGTGACACATTGAAGGACTCACTTGACGCGATGAAGGAGTCGCAGGAAAAGAGCCAGAGCGCAGTCGAAAAACAACTTCTAGACTTAAAAATGATTACAGAGAAGACTGCCATGAGGTACATTCCACCTGTAAAGCCGACCACCGAAGAAACCTTGACACCGACGATGTCTCGCCAGGAAATCTTAGCCAAAGATCGCCTCAATACTGTGTTAATTCCACCAGGGAGTATCCGATTCCCTGCCACAATGAAGGACCCACCAGCTCAGTTTAGACAACCCATCTAGGTTAATCTTGCAGAGTTTCATATTGAACAGTTGCAAATGATCCAGCAGCAGCTAGGCGCAGAGCTCAAGAGTAGAGAGCTCGAGACTTACAAACAGAATACGCAGCTGCAGCAACAGAATGCAGCACTTGCTATCAGTGTTCAGAAAAAGGCAGACGAAGTACGAACTTATGAGGAAAGAGAGCAAGATCTTTCTCAAGTTTTGCAGAGCATTGCATTGGAACTGCCCCAATGTAACATTGAGTTCGCCTTACCAGTTCCACAGAAGCTAAGAAGAGTAGTAGACAGAGCAAAGGCTCTGGAAGAAACCGTGACTAGGATGGATGTAGAAGTGGCCAAGATGAAGGCAGACCATGAGGTGCAGATCGCTGAGCTTGAGGCTCACATATGAGACACCTCACAGGCAGACCAAAAAGCATGAGTAGAAGCCCTTTGACTCACTTCTGCGCATATGCAATCTCGCATCGACGAAGCACGGTTACTACTAACCGATGCGACGAACACATGGGATGAGTTAGATGAGCCGCCGGAGAAAGTAGAAATCTAGCAAAGTATTCAGCAGATAGAGAATACTGCTGCGGCAATGAAAGAAGAAATTAAGGGCTTGGCAGCTCTTCAAAAGATGAGGAAGACAAAGGAGATGAACTGTTTGCAGCAGGAAGCGTAGCAATTAAGAACCAAGGAGATGTACATTAATGACCTGCTTCAACCGTATCAAGAGCAAATCGCAGAGATAGTCGATACGGTTGAACAGAAAATGAAGGAGTTCACTACCACCAGAGAGAAAACTGACGCCACAGAAGACGCCAGTATTAGTCAAGCTTTGCTTGAATCGGCATAAGAGAGCGTCGAAGTGATGCAGAAGGAAGTCACAGGACTTCGGGACAGGTTGCAGAGGGCTTCACAGGAAGCCAAGGAAAAGCTACAGCAGGAGAAGCCCACTGGAGGTGGCTCGAGGGCGAGCCACAAGTAAGTGTTAGGGGACTGTTGGAGCAGGGTCCCGCAGCTACAGAAGAAGCTGCTAGTTTTGGCGGAAAGATAAGTTTTGGCGAAAAGAAGTTAAGACAGAGCTACGAAGCCGTAGCACGTTTCCAGTTGGAGAGCAGAGCCGGAAACCATGACTTTTAAGATAGAAAAGTCAAGAAAGGCAACGGTACCTGAGCGACCGAAAAGAGAGAGCTCAACCACTGCATTGAAGGCAGCGGCAGAAGACAGGAGGGCTCAGCGACCCTCATAAAGGAGAAGGAGCAACGAGGCTGAAGCATTGAAGGCGAAGGACAGAAAAGCGAAGTGGTGCATAGTACCCATGCTCAGTGCCGGGAAGCATGGAAGACTGCAGAGAGCTGTGGTGTGATGGAAAGAGGCTACCTCAAGTACAAATATGGCCGACCGTCACTAGTTAGGGTTTTGGGTTACTGTTGGGACAGGCCCACAGTGTTGTAATGGCAAGACCTTCGGACTGCCTATAAAGGGATATATTTTGTATTGTAAAAGAGTTGGGTTGGTTGGTTGGTTGGTTGGTTAGTTAGTTGGTTCATTCAGTTGTTAGTAGTGTTTTGCAGACTATTAGACTGTTGTAAAATCCTAGTTCTGGTTCTGTTATTAGAGGTAGCAATCTTACGGTAACCAGTAGCTGGCTTATAGAAGATGCATGTAACGATCCACCGGGGTCGACAGAGAGGGAAGAGTATATGGTAGGAGAGCAATATAGAAGAGAAAAGAGATCTAAGGGAGAAGATCTTAAGCTGCATATGCGGTGCAACAGAACTGTGTTTTACCTTCCCCTGAGCTATAATAAAAACACAGTTCTGTGGACGTAACTTGCATCCTGGAGGTGAACCACGTTAAAATCAAGTGTTATGCGATTGGTTTATGTGTTATGTTTACTTATGAATTTCTCAGTCAATTCATGGACTTTGTTTACAGTTTAACGAATGAATGTGTTACTCAGTTCACAGCAATATAGAAGGGTAAACATAGTTAAAGTCTTTGGCATGCTATATATGGTTCATTTATGCTTTGCGTGAAACAGTCACTATTGCAGTATCAAATAGCCTTGTATGTTAAGTCTTGCATGTCGACACGAGCAATGCTAAGTGTGCTAAACTGCGGAGGTAGGATATCACAGAGAGGTGATACCGCACCGGTAGAGGAGCTGCAGTGTGAGATACCGCAGGTTGGGGACTTAGCGTTGGGCAGAAACTGCGTGTCGCATAGTGCGCGGTGATGCGATAAGGTTGGAGATATCGCGAGTCTGGGAAAGTGCGCGCCGCAGAAAGGGACTGCGTGACGGTTGAAAGGAATACCTCGCGGCTAGAAGAGCCGCGAGATGAGGAGATCGCACAACGCGAGTAGGAGATCGCGCGACGTGCAGAGAAGGAGACCTCGCAGTTAGGGGAACTGCGAGCCACTAGCTAGATTGCCACAGAACCTGGTCCAAGACACTTGAGTTCTTAGCCAACCCATTAGAGTCACTTCGGGTGAGACTTCAGGCCGCTTTGCGGTCTGTCACCAAAAGGGCCAATTATCTAGGGGTGTTGTTGGTTGATTATAGTTAACCCGGGTCTGCCCATAGTAGCCAACAGGAGGGAAGGGGCGCCTAAGGTACTATGTAGCAAAGAAGGGGACCTTCCTTGTGTTGGTTGTGGTAATTATTGTGGGTGCTAAGGATGTATGAAGCTAAATTGAGATGCATGTATCTATGTGGGTGAGACAATTGGATTAGATATCTCTTTCCTGTTAGGATTTATGATCCTCCCTTGTCCAAACTGGTCTATTAGATTATATTTTCCTAACTTAGGAGTCATTTAGTTATTATTGGGTCCACTAGTACCATTGGGTCCACTTGGGAAAAATGGGGCCACATGTACTAGTCACTAGAGTGTGAGGAACACAGATAGAGGTTAACTGCAACTAACTACACCTTCATGCATCAATTTATGCACCTCCTAGATCAATCACTACAATTTAGGAGCCACTGGGAGTGTCCTCACCAACCTCCTTCAGTTGTTGGCAGTTGATGACTAGTCAAGCTTAGTCAAGCGGTATATGAGCATGGTGCAACATCGACATGGAGGGGTTGTTTCTTGTTTGGATACTTTTACATAGGGTCCATAGCAGGGAATGGACTGGAAAGAAGTAATGAGTTGGTATCCCCTTGAGGGGATAATTTATGGAGAGACATCCTTATCCAGGGAGAGAGTACAGTTGGAGCCAAAGGACATGGGAAATGAGGGATGGAGAAGGTGGAATTGGGATCTAGGGGGATCTATTGGTGGAAGGATGGGTCAAAGGGTTATTTTGGATACATGTATCGAGAGATCAATTCATGATTGGGTGGTAAGGAGGCATGAGGTGATCCAGTGGTTCGTATGGGATCTTGGTATTGGTGTCCAGATGCATTTTATAGTTGACATTATTTGATTACTTAAGGACAAGCAATATTTGGCAAGGGAGGATTATACTGTTCCATTACTGATAAATATGGGAGTGACTAAGGAGTAATGATACATAGAGGTAAGAATACATTGATTCAACACTATTAGATCATCAGTAGATTGCAAAAGGCCATTGGATCATATATCAACAAGCATGCAAAGCATTGTTGGTATGCAACACGCTTCGGAGCATTTTTTAACACAAATAATTTAAAGTTTTGGTAATGTTCAAGCAATATCGATTCTTTTTCCTTGATAAGAAAACTCATCATTGATATCTTAGGAGTGCCCTAAGAATCTTTGATTCTTAAGGCACTCCTGATAGGAACTTACTTGACTAATCCATTTCGACTGATTGAACTTTAGTAGCAACAAAAAAATAAACTCTTGTGGTCTTAATTCTTCATTTCTGTCAATCATCAGAAGGATCATAATTACAGAAGATTAGTAGCTCCTATTTTTTCACTCATCATTCGTGTTTGATTAAAATCAAATGAATGTATTTTGTTATCAATCGAAACTATGTACTACATGATGTGATAGCTGTATTTTCTAAATTCAGGTGGAAAATTTGGTAAAGCTTCATCACTTCTGAATCATTTATCTTGTCTTAGTTGTCAAAAGTTTTAAGGTGAATTTAGTATGAATCCTCATAAACCCTACTATACTTCATGTTCATCACTTATTTCATATTTTTGAAATAGGTTGATATTAGAGTTTGTGATGAAGGTCTAAAGTTACTTCTTAAGTTTTTGACATTGGTTTGGTCATATCATCAAATTATTTTCTGATCAGTTTTGACCTTTACCCTAAGATATTAACTTTATGCTAAGACGATTATATTTTTGTGATTGAATTCGTTGAATGAAGAATTAAGGTTTTGGAAACTATTGAGTCATGTGTTAAGAAATGGTGAATCAACCTCCATTACTACCACGTTATGAAATCACAATGAATGATAGAGTAATGGTGGAATTAAGGTTTTGGTAGTCGTGCCATTCAATAGTTGATATCTGTCAATTCAGAACGAGCAAACATCACTTGACATAACTCTCCTGTGTGACTATCCTACGGCTCATTATGCTTTGGTAAGCTGTCTTCGAAACCTATTGTCTCTGTCAATTCACGATATGATGGACTTACAGGAAGGTTTTCAGGGTTTTAATGAAATAGGGTATTTTGGAGTATCGCTGGTAATTCCTATACTATTGATGAAATGATTGCATCTTGTAATCTGTGTTTCAAAAAACCTAGAGGTTTGTGTATTCGTTGCCATGGCTCCAGTATCTAGATTTGAACTTATTGGTGACGAATACCTGTATGTTGCTCCAGAATGTCGAGATATGGATGGTTGGAATTCCTTCAGAAATTTTCTGATTTTAATATGGCAGTTTCTAAGGCATTCCCAGAGTCTTTTGATGGGGTTTGTGCACAGGTAGGAGACGTTGAGATTAAGCTGTCTGAGAAGTTCATTTCTCAAGCTATTTGCTTGCCACAAACTGGTGAGAAGTGGTATAAAGGAAAACATATCAAGAATGACTAGTGGAAAGGGTTTCTTACCCCTGCTCATCGGAAAACTAAGTTCAAATCTGGCTTCCCATCCCGGTTATTAATGAAAAAGTGGAGGGCTCTTCTGGAGCTATTCATCAGGTGAGTAACTTGTGAGGGCAGGCTATCTCAGACGCAATTTTTTTCACCTACGAATGTTTTTGATATTTAAGGGTTACCCTGTCAATATGCCCTTTTTCTTTTTAAACAGTTTGCATAAAATGGCAACCACTTATCAGTCTAATGTTGGTGACAAAAGTAGGAGTTTATTTCACCATGGGTTAATTAAGATTCTTGTGTCCAGTCGGTTGAAAGAATTAGGTTAGACCTGGGATTCTTTCCTTGTGAGAAATGGGTTTGGGGTTAATGAGGAATGGCCCAAATAGAGGCCTAGGGTTTGACGTAGGCGGGTAAACAATGAAGAGGATGGGCTTGAAGCTGATGTCTCTGGTTCTCAAGATGATTTGAGGGATGAAGGGTTTCATCCTGATCAAACCCTAAGTATGGACGATGTGAAATTGAGGTGGAAACTAGCGTTGAAACTCCTGCGAATAATTTTCAAGGTCGAGGAAGGAAACCCTCAACTCCTTTAACTTGTCAAGACAAGAGTTCTTCTCATACATAGGTTAATATGAAGCAAACAAAGGCTGAAATTCAAACTAACAGTGCTATGAGCAAACCGGCTATATGAAGAACCACACGCAGTATGACACCCGCTCTGCTTTCCAGGAGGAATTTGAGCTTTGAGGATGTCTCAGTTATTGAACTGAGTGATTCTTCATACCTTCGACCGAATCCAGCCACCATAGCCCCATCTATTTTAGATCTGAAATACGTCTCTATATCTGCAGACAAGGAGGTTGACAGTTAACAAGTAAATCGTGAGGGTAGTCAAGAAATTGACAGAAAGCCCCACTTAACTGAAGAATCCCAAGCAAACTTGAAAAGAGACCAAACTGATCCAAATCCTCATGCTCAATTGATTTCTTCCCTGCAAATAGACTTAAAAGAAGCACAAGTTATTCAAACATTCGCCCTGGAAGAAATTAAAGCTTTAAAAGCTGAATTGATCACCTGGGTTGAGAAATGGGACGTGTTAAGAGGGAAGAAGTTAAAATGCAAAAGAATGATGAAAAGGCTTTTGTTAAAGAATAAAAAATTGAAAAGATACAATAGAATTAACAGGACCATGGCTGTCAGGTTCAGGGCTAAATTAAACGAAGCTAGGAGAAGTGTACCCATATGATTCTCAGTTGAGTCGGCCTTAAAAACCTGATACTTTGTTTTTGGTGACTTATAATTTTTTTCTTTTATATCTTACATTATGCCTACAGAGGGTTTTGGATAAATTCTTACAGGTTAGTAATGTTTTGGGTTCATCAATTTCAGTTCAATTCATGGTATAAATGATTAAATTGAGATATCTACAGAATTAACATTTTGCAGATATCTCGCTCATGCTTAATTTATCATCATTAAAATTTTGCTAAAACAACATTTTGTTAATATGTGCAGGTGTCAAAGAAACCGTTGGGATGAAACTAGATGCTGGTCTGCCTTCGTGTCTTTTGATCGTGTGTGACTACTCAATGAAGATTGTTCGGGAATTAAAATCAATTTGATGCTCAGTTATGATTTCGTTCTTAGTTCTAAGTTTCTGTTAGCATGGAGTACCCGGTATGGTTTTACTATGATTGGGAGAAATTAATGATGTAACTTTTCCAGTAAGTTAAAACTCTCGACATATCTTTCTTTCCGGATGATTTTGTAACAATGTGCCTATGAAGTTGGTCATCGTTACACCTTATTTAGATAATATTAGAATCTTTCCTAAGAAATAGGATTTCTAGTTAGTCGGTTGCAGTCTTTTATTTTTCCTTTATAAGCAACTTTAGAATGGAAGCAAGGGGTTGGAATCCCGAGACTTGTGATAAACGAATTTACTACAACTTAATATTATTCTGTTTTATTGGTGTTCCTCTAGAACTTTTTCTGAGGATTGCTATGTTTTATGGACATGCTGAAGACATTAGCTAAGTCTATCAGTCATTATCATGTTGTCTTAATATTGTTTTCCAGTGTTAAATTTCTTTTCATATGTATATATCTTTATATTATATGTGAAAACTCTTGTTAATGGATTCTGAACAAAGTACTTAGTGTTGAAGAATGAATAACTAATTGTCATATAGAAAAGTGAATGAATTTCTTCATGTTCCTTTTCTTCAGTTGATAATGATATGATTTCATACAAAGTGATGACTGTGTAAGGTGAACTTATTCATTTCAGTGTTAGTGCTTAGGTGTAACTTCTTTTATGCTTCAATATTATGTTAAAGTTATTTTGGTTATGAGTTTTGTTTCATTTGCAAATTGATTTATGATAACATATTATTTTATTATAATTTGATTTAGATCTGTACCTGCTGATAGTAGGCTTTCCTAATATTGCAGGATCATAGATTAAATTTTTAAATAAAACTTGTTATCTAATTATCAATTTCAGCTCCCATTTTTGGGATAGTTATATTGCATCTTAGGTCATTATAGATAGAGATTAGGAGCTACTATTATTGTTGTTTTAGTTTAAGATATTTATGAGTGTTAGTTAGTTATTTTTTAGATCTTTAGTTGATTTAAGCTCTGTTTGGCTAAATAGAGCTTACCATATATGTCTTAAGAGACTCTCTACTTTGAGAGCATATTTCACAGGCAGCAGGGCCTTTAACCTGTGAAAAAAAGTTACACCAAACACATATAAGATTGCTGTAAGTCGAGTGTGTGGGCTGTTTTTCAATAGTTGGCCACAATACCCCATAGGTTACATTTCCTGGCCAACAAGCATGCACGACTTATTACATCTTGCATAAGTTAATGAGAAATTAGAATTGCATGCGTGCAAAAGTAAAGTCATGCAAACCCTAAAAGTTACATGCAAACCCTAAAATCTATATAGGAAGATAAGTCGAACCAAAAAGGAACCATTCTTATTATTCATTATTGAGTTTTGGTTTGGAGAGCTTTGAGGGATAATTAGGGTTGAGGGTGAATTCCTTAGCTAGAATTGGGTTCAGTGGAGAAATATATCCACCCTAGTCAATTCAAGACGATAGATCATTCATATCTATCAACATACTTCAAGATGATAAAGATTGTTCAAGGAAAAAAATTAGAGATCAAGATTCAAGAGGATCTAGGGAAAATATTCTAAAGCATATACAAATGCATATTAACTTTATAAAGGGCATCTCTATCAAATGTTGGGAAATGATCTACCTCAACTGCTGCGAGTTACTACAATAAACTCATGGCCTTAACTATTATAGAAGACAACAATTTTCTTACAAGGAGGATATTCATAAAAGAAGAGGTCAACTTTTCTTGTTATAGCAGAGACCCATCTCCATTGGCAATGATTATCCTTTGGTAAGCAATAAATCCACTCTAGAAGTTGTGATATGAAGGATAGAGTCTAAAATCGATTACAAAACTGATGAGATTTTAATTCTTGGCAGCGTCATACTCCAATCAAGTGTTTGCATTCATTAGTGGATCAATTCCCTTGGAAAGCTTGTGTATTTTGTCTTGGCATCAATCCCTTGGAACAACAGTAGATTGATTCCCTAAATAAGCTTAGAACAATGTGCATGCAACAATTCTATCACATGCACCCAAGACAAGTTAGATCAATGTTGCATGGGGATGTAAAGAATTGTAAACTTTTATATGAATACTGAAATACGTCATTAATGCAGATATTATTATTTATTGGGTGGTGAACTATTGTGAGAGACCAATAATAGTATCAAGGGAAGCGATCTAATATTCTAGACATTATCTCATGACTTGAAGGTCATTTTCTTCATTAGGGAAGTAATATTGAGCATAGAAGTCGACATTTCACCTTCCTGTCCAGTGTGGAAGCTTTGCATTCAACTTCAAATGGTCATCTACCAATTGAAAATCCTATGGTAACCCATTTCACTTGCTAATCATCACCTACAACAACATTAAATCCATCTTGTGCCTTGGGGAATCCTCACATAACAAATCTGCAATTTATATTACCTGCTGCCGAAAACAAGGAAGATAAAACATAGGGCAACGTAGCATTATTATTGGGCTGGCTAAGATTGCATGAAAAGTTTGGGTTGTTACATGGATTAAAGCTTGGACTATTGTTGGGATGAACTCCACATTTTGAGGGTTGTTGTATCTATTGCATGTACACTTAATAGATGTGTTATTTCAGTTGTTCCAGTCATATACACCATAGTATCCACATGCTTTAAGCCTCTACAGTACACCTTCAACATTGTTAAAGACAAGAGTTATTGCACTTATGATACATGGTTATCTACGACTGATTTGAGGTACTTATTATTCCCACACTTGCATAAACAATTTATGTTTTCCATTAGTGTTCTCTCGTTTAATATAATGGGATTTATAATGTTTATGCATCTTACTATGTCATGCTATTAATATTTGAATGGGAAGTCTGTTACATGAAGATTGCGAACAACAAAATAAACTAGTAGCTAGAGGAACTAAGTGAAAGGAATAATATTCTCAAACAACCACAATCAAGTAAACATAGGATTACAAGAAACAAGCAAGTGCAAACAAAAGAAGAAGGAAGATCTCCTTATTTGGGATATTACAGATTAATAAAATGGGGGAATCGAGAAAAAGGGGGTTGATTCGAGCAAAGACGATGGATGATGGGTTTATGATAGTGGCTCAATTTGTATCCATCATCTCAATTAAAATTGTTGGGATAATTTTTTATTTCAATGACTTCTCTGAAGAGGCAAGATGAACAGTGAGGGGAAGCTAGGACTTTGGCTTGGTTGAAGCATTTTTCAATATTACGGTGAAATGATATTTTATTTGTTTACCATGCAACCTATTTAAAATTTAAAATTATAATTGTAGAAGTTTTTCAAAGCCATATAACTCTCTCCAATAACAAAGGAACGTTTTGACAAATAAAAAAATCTTTTGGATATTTACCTTAATGAAGTCCAAACAAACAGGCTACATAGTACAAAAATGGTACAATGTTATGTGGTTAGTGGGTTAGTAGTCAAGGATTACTCAATTAGGGGTTAATGGGTTAAGATATTCGGTTGTTTGTGGTTGAGTGACCATGTGGGTTAAGAGTGAGTGGGTTACTGGGTTAGTTGTTAGGTTTTACTAGGTTAGAGGGTTAGGGGTTGGTTTCTGGGTTACATGTTAGTGGTTTACTAGGGTCAGTGGGTTAGGGGTTTAGAGAGTTAGGGGGTCAATATGATCAACTATGGTCATTCATTGTTAATATGGTCCATATAGTTAAGATGACCAACCGTTATCAGTAAGGGAAATGATGACCAACCATTATCAACAAGGGAAATGACAACCAACCATTATCAATAAGGAAAATGATGGTCAACCATTATCAATATCATCAATATGGCAAAGCATAACTAGTATGGTCAATATGGTCATGAAGGTTTAGAATTACCATGGTTAATACACTAATGAATGTTAAGAGTTAATGTGTCAATATGGTCATGAAGGTTGAGAGTTAGTGGGTTGCAATGTTTGTTGGTTAGAGGATTTGTGGGTTACTTAATGGTTTAGTGACTAGGGAGATAATAGGTCAGTAGGTTAAGGCTTAATGGGTTTAGTTAGTTAGGAATCAGGTTGTAAGGTTAATGGGATACATAATTAGGGGTTAGGTAGTTAGTGGGATAATGATTACGAGGTTAATGTATTAAGGGTTAGCGGATTGGTGGGTTAGGGTTAGTGGTCTAGTGTTTAGGGGGTTAATGGGTTAAGGGTTAATATATTATTGGGTTACAGGTTGGTGGGGCTTGTCAATTAGGAGGTTAAGTAGTTTATTGCTTATGAGATTAGGGTTTTACGGGTTAGTAGTTCAATGTGGTCGATGGTGGATCACCATGTTCAACCATGGTCAATATACTCAAGATGGTAAACCATGGTCAATATGGTCATCGATAATCATTATGGTAAACTAATAACCCTAAATATTACATAATAAAATAATAATAATAATAAGTAATACTAAATATGGTTGACCATGGTCAAATCAAAGGTTAAGCATATTGACCATGGTCAATATGGTCAACTATCGTTATGATGAATGTAATACCCCCATTTTGAACCTTAGAATGCATTGGATTTATATGTAAATATTATGTATATGTGGATTATGATTCCTAGTGTGGAGCTCAAGGATATTTCCCCATTAGTGAATTCCCAGCTTCTAAAAGGGAACACATATTATTTTATGTTAGGCATGTTCAAGTAAGCCATGGAAAATTGTAAAAGCATGTAAATAGTTTTAATACAAATAAAATAGAAAGAGATGGCTATGAAATCAACAAAAATGAGGTGGTTGTGGGATTGAACCCTTTGTTGCCAAATTTCATCTTGAGAACCCATCTTGGCTTCCCTTGCTGACATTTATTTCTGTTGTAAGATAATAGCTAAGAAATATACTCATGCGTTAATGGAGAATGATCAAAACTTAGAACTTCATATGGATGAGTATGGACATGGTTTACTTGACCCATAAGTCATTATTCCTCATGGGAACTCATTTTACATCATCCCCATTCCATTGTTGAACAACAAGAGAGCAATTCTGAGCATGTTATGCATCCCCAACATAGAAATTTGCTGAAATCACAACTTGGAAAGAAGCCACGTTTTGAAGTGCCAAAAATGCCTAGAAATTCACATGAGAAGTAAAATCCATTGGGGAATTCATAGATACAAACATTCGAGTGAATTTGAGAGTATAAAAATCCTGAAAATCCATAGAAATACCCATATTTACAAGCTTGGAAGTTGAATTTTGTGATCCATAATCACATGGACAAAATTGAAAAAAATTCAAGAGGGGATTGAAGTGGGAGAGAGCTCAAAGGTTGGAATTGATTAATAAACCCAATGAAGGAAAGAATCTCTAAAGGTTTGGAATATTGTACATTTCTATGCCCACCTTGGATAGCACTGGAGGGAAGGGGTGCCTAAGGGACTGTGTTGCAGAGAAGGGGACCTTACTTGTGTTGGGTGTGGTAAGTATTGTGGGTGCCAAGTCTGTCTAAAGCTAAATTGAGATGCATGTATCTATGTGGGTGAGATCATTGGATTAGCTATCTCCTTCCTATTAGGATTTATAATCCTCCCTTGTCCAAACTTATCTATTATATTATATTTTCATAACTTAGGAGTCATTTAGTTATTATTGGGTCCACTAGTACCATTGGGTCCACTTGGGCCAAATGGGGCTACATGTACCAGTCACTAGAGTGCGGGGAACACAAATAGGGTTTAACTTAACTGAATTCACCTTCATGCATTAGTTTATGCGCATTCTATACCAATCCCTACAATTTAGGAGCCATTGGGAGTGTTGTCACCAACTTCCTTCAATTGTTGGAAGTTGGTGACTAGTCAAGCTTAGTTATGATTCAGTTACATTCAGTTAGATATCCTTTAGTTCAATTAGTGCCAGTATTCCATGGCTGCATGGGGGAAGGTTCCTATTCTCACCTACCACATCAATTATACTAGTTTAACTGATTATAACTGATTGGGAGACCGAATTAGAAAACTGGAGTTAGGCAGTTAGCTTCGATAGTGATTTAGACACTTCTAGTTAGCCATGCAGTAAGATTGAGTTGGTGGATTCGAATCCTATCCACATGATTTGAATTCCATTATTTGTAACACTGTTGTATACTGCTGAGATTAATGAAGTTTATACTGTAATTATATTGAAGAATACTTATATGTTTCCTGTGAAATTTGTCTTGTTTAGTGTGTATTATTCATTCCATTACACTGCATAATAATTCAATCTAATTGATCTCATTGCATGAAGATCAATGGAAAAATAATTCAAACATGGTATCAGATCCTCCTTAGGAAAGCTTCGAGTCTGTCTGATCTCCATTGTACACCAGAAGCAGCCAGGTTTCCACATAAGTCCCACAAAGTGTGCATTTCTAACTATGGATCCGTTCAGAGAAGTATCTGTGGGTGTGACGGACCCTGAGAAAGTGTACATGTCGATATGGAAGTCTTGATTCTGACATAGTGCAAATTGTTTTTTTTTGCAGTGTTTTCTTACAGGTGCTACATATCTTGACTAAATAAATTGACTAATCGAAAGGAGAATTGATGGATTCTCAAGCTTTCTTACCCCACATCCTAAGAACCTTCAACTATGTTGATTGGAGGGAAGATGTGCAGGTCTCCTTGTACAAGCTTGGCCTATACAGGATGACCATGGGCTGAGAGATAGAACCACATCTTCCTACTGAGAAAAACACGTTCTTGAATTGATTGGATGAAGACTTTGGCTTCCTTTTTGCTCACATCTCTAGAGACCTCCTCTTTCATCTCAAGGGATTGAAGACTCCCAAATAATATTGGGAGAAGCTCTAATTCTTGTTTGGAAAGAAAGATGAGCTTCGGGGACACATTCTATAGAATGAGCTAATATCATTGTAGCCCAACATTTTCGAGACCATACAATATGTTTTTACTAAATTCAAACCTATTGCACTACAATGTAATCAATGTGGAATAGAGAGGAAGGATGAGCAACTTGTTCTCTCGGTGCTCAGTAAACTTGGTTCTGAGTATTCTATCTTCATCTCTACCTTCCATTCCCAATTGGAAGATGCCTTCACTTGATGGATTTGTCGAGTCTTTAATACAGGAGCTTGGTCCAAATGGGAGTCCTCCAAACTTCCAAGAACCAAGCTCTTCTAATGTCGGAATCTACCAATGCGCAAGCTAAAGGGAAGCAGAAGGGGGGGATCCTAAAGCATCTGATTTGAAGCCTAAAGAAAGTCAGAAGTCTTCTGAAGGAGCTTCAGGCTCAAAGAGAAAGAAAATGTTTGAAAAGACAAAGTGTCCTTATTATATGAGGGGTTTTTATTCTGAAATCCATTGTATAAAGAAGAAGATTGACCAGTTTTTGGCTCTCCTTGAACATAACAACATTTCTATTCCACATGGAGCAAATAATTCTAATGTTGGACCACAAACAAAAGATCATGAGAGGTTCCATGCCATGAAGGCTGGAATTATTCAGTCGATAGCCTATTTGATTGATTTTGGAGCATCCAACCACATTGTTTCCTCCAAGGAATCTTTCTCCACCCTCACACTATCAAGAGGACTTAGCATTCACATGGGAGATGACTCCCAAATCCCAACTGTCAAGAGAGGTTAAGTTAAAATCCAACATAGTGAGTTAAAGAATGTTCTCTATGTGCCCTCTCTTGCAAAAACATGTTGTTTATTTATCAGATGACCCATACAGGATCTACCAAGAGAGTTACATTCGACTTTGAATCAGTTGAAATCACAGAAAAAGCTACTAGAAGGCTCATAGTGAAAGGTATTGCTAATCATGCCACTAAGGCTTATGTGTTCTCACATTTTTTACTGTCTCATCTCCTACAACTTTATTGAATCATGCTAACAACACCAGTAATATATGGCATGAGAGTTTTGGGCATCTCAATTTCAAATATCTACAACAACTCCACAACGATAAAATGGTTGAAGGTTTTCCTCTCATCTAAACTTTCAGTGGAGTATGCCCTGGTTGCTTGGTAGGTAAGCATCCAGAGAAGAGATATGAATTTGGGAAGGCACATAGGGATGCCTCTATACTCAATTTGATACATAGTGATGTGGTAGAACCAATGCTCACAACATAAATTAATGGTTGCGGGTATTTCCTTACTTTTATTGATGATTATTCTGGGTTCTATTGGATATACTTCATGAAATACAAATCATAAGTTTTTGAAAATTTTAAAGTTTTTAAAGTTATGGTTGAGAATAGTTTCAGGGAAAATATAAGTCCATAAGACCTGATAAAGGAGGAGAGTACATTAAAAGAGAGTTCCAACATTATTGTGAATCATAAGGGATTCAAATGGAACACTCAGTTCCATACACGCCACAACAGAATGTTGTGGCTGAGAGGAAAAATAGATCATTTAAGGAGATGGAAACATGTCTTCTCCATGCCAAGAATTTTCCTCCTTCTCTTTGGGTAGAGCTGTAAACTGTGCTTCATACTTACAAAATATAGTTCCTCATAAATCATTGGTTGGGGCCACTCCATTCGAAGGACTGCATGGGCATAATCCCAATGTATCTCACTTGAGTGTTTTTGGTTCCAAAGCTTGGGCCAGAATTCCCATTGATAAGAGAAATGCCTTCCAAGCTCAGAGTAGTGAATGCATTCTACTGGGATATGTAGAGGATGCAAAGGCATATAAGTTGATGGTGGCTGCAACTAGGAAATGCTTCATTGAGCGCAATGTTCAGTTTGAAGAAGATCAGTTGTTTGATCTACCACCATCCAAAGCACAAGAAGGTATAACCACTCTTCCACTACCTTTTGATGATGATGATTTGTTACATGTTTCATACTCAGATGAAGAGGATCAAGATCAACATGATCTTGGTATTGAGGCTGAACCTCATGAGATTCTAGATCTAGATCCAACATCCATTCCAAACCAAAGGCCTAATCCTAGATGGGCTCAAAAGATCATTGTTGCAGCTGGGGATGGTGCTGGGAATCCAGAATACAGAAGGAGAACTAGGTCCTAGTATCAGAATGAGCATGTTGCTCTCTCTCTCTCTCTCACACACACACATATTTTCTCCCTACAGAGTGGTACAACAAGGTTATAGGAAAGTGCTACATGATGATAGTGAATGATCAACTAATTGGCCCACATAAGAAGAAAATTGATCATTCTCTACCTCTTCCATACAGAAGAAACACATACAACATACATCAGTTCAGAAGGACATTGAGAGGTTCACATGTACATATTTAGGATGCTGCTGCATAGAAGAACCATGCTGCTGCATAGAATCTGCAAATTGCATCAGAGTTTTTTGCAAGTTATTTTCTAAGGAGGAAGCTTCTTTTCTTCTAAAAATGGCTTGTATTTCCTATTCCTTCTTATTTTGAGGGGGGGGGGGTTTCCCATGAGGGTTTCCCCTATTTCCTTGATTTATTAAGCAATTTTTTTTTAATTCTTTTATATTGTATATGGGTGACTTTTGGCCTTATTTCCAGGGTTTGCAGTTGTCTAAGTTAGGATTCAGGGGGGGTGTTAGGATTTATAATCCTCCAAACTGGTCTATTAGATTATATTTTCCTAATGTAAGAGTCATTTAGTTATTATTGGGTCCACTTGGGACAAATGGGGCCACATGTACCAGTCACTAGAGTGTGGGGAACACATATAAAGGTTAAATACATTTTACTGCACCTTCATGCAGAATTTTATGTGCCTCCTAGACCAATCCCTACAATTTAGGAGCCACTGGGAGTGCCGACACCAACCTCCTTTAGTTGTTGGAAGTTGGTGGCTAGTCAAGCTTAGTTATGCTTCAGTTACATTTAGTTAGATGTCCTCCAGTTCAGTTAGCTCTAGTCTTGTATGGTTGCATGCAGGAAGGTGCCTATTCTCACCTTCCACATCAGTTAGACTAGTTTAACTGATTATAACTGATTGATAAATTGAATTAGACAACTGGAGTTAGATAGTTAGCTCCGATAGTGATTTAGACACTTCTAGTTAGCCATGTAGTCAAATTGAGTTGGTGTATTTGAATCCTATCCACATGATTCGAATTCTATTATTTGTAACACTGTTGTATACTGGTGGGATTAATTAAGTTTATACTATAATTATACTGATCAATACTTATCTGTTTCCTATGAAATTTGTCTTGTTCGATGTGTATTACTCATTCCATTACACTGCATAATAATTCAATCTAATTGCACTCATTTCTTGAAGATCAATGGCACAATAATTCAAACACTTCCTTGCATCCCTACTTGCTTGACAACCTAGTTGTGTGTTGGTTTACCATGAGTGCTTATGCTTATGGTTGTGAGTGAGCCTGAGTAGTTCCTCCTTAATGGATACACAACCCATCTTGGGGGTAGTTTATGAACTGAAAGAATATAGACTGGACATAGACCTACACTTGGGTGGAATGTTTCTCTTCCATAGCCAGTTGCTTGGACAAATTCAATTAAAAGATAATGATTTTTGTGTTTTTAATTATGCCCAATTTCTATGTTATGAATTTTTATATATTCATGTCAATTTGAATGAAATGGCTAGTTTGAATTATTAAGTAGGAGGCATGCGCATAGCATGATAATGGGATTAATTTTGTTTCTGGTTGTTTTATTTTATTACTATGATATAAATGTTGGTGTGTGCATGTTGTGCGTGCGTTTATAGAGTTTGATTTCGAGGTGTATTTTAATTATGCATTGCGCACATTTAAATAGTTGTGAATTTCGTAATACGACCTTGGGGGAGAAATTTATCACCCACCTGTATCGTTCATGTCTCCCTCAGTGGGTCGGATTTATGGGAGGGGATGTGACAATGACTATATATTCAACCATGGTCAATATAGATAGTATTATCTATTATCTTTTTATAGTCATCTTTACATCACAATTCAATAAGTGTGTAGCTCCCTAAAATGGGAATATTTTCAATGAAGATAAGCTATCTTACAACTTCGATTCATAAAATTTCATATAAGAATCCATGAGTAGGGTGTATCCATTTCGTCAAAGTTTCCCAATATTTATAGTTGGTCCCAACCACAAACAACGAGCTTGTACAAAGATGTCGACCACAAAGGGTGAACATGTCACTAAGGGGATTCTAACCAACTTGGTGAAGGGAACTATGACACTAAGTTTTTTTTTCCCAACAATAATGGGTATTTTGTATTAAAAAAAATTGTTGTCAAATCATACAATATTCTAATACAAAATTGGGAGTAGATATGCCTTGATCTCGCACTTCAATTTTCATTAAAATTATGTTCTACCACCTAGTACATATGTCTTTCTAGAGTTGCTTCTACTATATTCAAAATGGTAGGTATATTTCTTTACAAATTGTCCTAATAGAAAAATAAATTTACATAGCATTATTATAAATAAATAAAATAATGAGGGACCTTTCCATGACAAGTTATTGTTGCTCCTCCTGTCTTTGAGAGATGAGCTTCCTCTCATTTTGTTTTGTCCTATTTGATTTGCCTCTTCCATGGATTTTTACATAACTCTATGTCATAGTTTCCTACTGGATCATTGCTTCTTCCATGGGTTTTTGCATATCTATGTAGTAGTTGTTTGCTAATTGAGTCGAGGAAGAGTAAGAAGAGGCCATTTATTTTGTTGGCTTCTTACTCAGCTCCATTTGCTACAATTTTTCCATCATTTCCTTGTATTTATCCTTAACTTTGTCCAACTTGTTACTAGTATTGCTTGATGCAACCTCATTCCTCTATTACTTCATATTTATTGTTTCCATTTAGGACTTGAGTTCTTCAATTTGTTGACTCCAATACTAATTCTATTCTCCGTGGACTTGGTGATTTAGTGTTTCAATTTTGTGTGGGTTTGCAAGTTGATTTCTTCATGCATTGAATTTTCTCCTTGTCATGTCCTTGTGCATGATAACAAATAACTTCATGGGAGGTGGCTTGATGTTAGGGAGCACTCTTTTTTCCATAATTTCTATTTTGAGACATGTAGCTTGGTTTTCTTGAGACTTGACTTCCTTGTTTTGTTGTAGTAAAACTTGGAAGTAGGAGATTTTGATGAAAGGTTTGAAAATCAATTGTACCCTCTTGAATTTACCGGAGAGCATCACATCTTTAATATTTGAAGATTTACTCATATGGTTGATAATGATCACAAATCAATCTATGATTGTGGTGCTTTGAATGCCCATTTATTGGTTGAGTAAATGAATTCTGCTTTATTATCGGTTTCCTCCGCAATGCCCCATATATAATCTTGTACCTAAGTCTCTTTGGAATCAGCTATGATCCCCCATGCTCCTACCTCCCATGGATTTCCCATAGAGACCCCATCAAAGCATAGGATGTGTTTATTTCTTTGTCTCTTGCAATTTTGAAAGTCTTGTTCATTCATTATCAATTGCCACTGTTTGTTTTTCCTCAAATTTCCCATACATTGTTTTTTTCTTGCTTGCATTTCTTATCCCCATGTTATTACATCTTTAAGCTAGTGATTTTACTCTATTTCAAGATGGGTAGCCTGGCCATGTTCCACATTTCCTTTAATTAAGACTATTTCAGATAGAATTCCATGCACATGAGTTTCTATTTGGAGAGGGGTCATTGGTTCATTGTGAAATAATACCTTATTCCTTGCCAACCATACTTTCCAACATATGTAGAAGAGGGTGGATATCTAGGCTTGTTTTAAGAGGCTTTTTTCCACATGTTTCTCTATATTTTTCATTCCTAAGTTGAAACATATCCTTCCAATTATTAGGAGGGCACATTTTGAGTATATCTCAACAAAGGGTAAGGATCACATGAACCAAGTACATTCACATGTTTTAAACAAATGTTCTATTGTTTCTTCCTCCTTAGCACATATAAATTAATTCGAGAGGCCTTCAATGCCTATTTTTTGGAGGTTCTCCACTGTCATAATTTTATCGTGAATCAAAGTCTAAAAAAAGACTTGGAATTTCAGGAGGAATTCTCCTCCCCATATTCTTTTGCCAATTGTTTCTTTAAGGGGTTTATTTGTTAATTTATTTTGATCCTATAGCCATGTTTAAGTGTATAATCCCTTTCCTCCAATCCCCTTGCTCTTTTGTCTTGAAGATATCTACTAATTGGTGCTTCTCCTCTTAATTTTATTAGAATTAATTCCATTATTGGAGAATTACTGTAGAAGGTTTGGTTTTCTCCATCCAATCCTTCATCCTTGTTGGAAGTATGAATATGAAATGTCACTTAACGATGCCAAATCATTCCCTTCCATCCAAATTTTTAATTTGTTTATTTCTTGGTAGTTGTTGAGGGGTAGGTTGTGTAGAATTCTATCCTCCCATATATTTAGACAACCACCATTTCCAAGTACCCAAGTGAGACTTCTTTGAATGATTTCACTTGCTTCTTTGCATAGTTTCCAAATTGATGACCCTTTGATATCTTGGATGGGATTTCCCAAACATCTTAGTTGGGTGGAGTGAATATACTTCTTGTGTAACAATAATTTCCACCATGGTTCCTTATTGGAGATAAGTCACCATAGGATTTTGGCCCCCATTGCTTGATTCATAAATCAAGGATATTTGATCTCTAGTCCTCCACATTCCTTTGGAGCTTGTATTGTAATTTCTTTGTGTTGCTTTACCCCCCTTGCCATGTTAAAAAATATAAAAAAATTAGTAGCAAACAAATAGAACAAAATATTTATGTTAAAACCTTATTATACACATATAAAACCATGGGGAAATGGAAACTTCAATATTTTATAATTACTTGGCAAGAAACTTACAAATATTTCTTCTATCTCTCTTGCGATACAATGCGAAGGGGTCACTCCCATTTTATAGAATACATATGGGGGTTCTAGAAGGAACCAAAATACACTAGAAGGGTCTATTTTTTTTTTCCTCAAGGGTTCCACCCCCAAACCCATAGAGAGCAAGGGCTTGGTGGCCCATGCACCTAATTGAGAGTTCTATAAGAAAAATATTGGAGATATAGACATTGGCTTCATCTCCTAACAAACTAGAGAAACTCATGATTGAGCCGACCTAATTGATTCATGATCCCCGCTATGGATAGAAACACATATCCTTGAAATAGATGCATTGTTGCTATTATCGATTTTATGAGGATGATACATCCAACTAGATTTAGCTGAAAAATCCCCATTGTTGCATCCTTCTTTGAATTTTTTGAATTATACTCTGCCAATCAAGAGCTTTAGGATGATTTAGGGCTATTGGGATCCCCAGATATCTAAAAGTTGATTGTATTTATTTTACAGAGAATTCCAATTTTCTAGAGATGGCTTGCAACAAGGATGGAGTTACATTCCATCCATAGATATTGTTTTTTCTCTCATTTATTTCCCCACCTGAAGCCATGATGAACATATCTAAAATCCTTTTAAATATTTTTTCTCTAGAGAGCGAGGATCAACCCAAAAACTAAGTGTCATGTGCAAATTAAGATTGATTGATTTCTTCTACCCCTTTGACCATGGTGATGCTTGGTAGATAACCCTTGTTTCTCACATTTTACCATTTTCTACTAAGTGAGTAGCCATGATGATGTAAAGAAAAGGGAAGAGAGGGAACCCCTATCGCATCCCTCTATTTCTTTGGAATAAAGTGGTGGGCCTCCCATTTACAAGTGAATATCCAAGGGGATCAATTCCATGATTTTATCCAATTTATGAAATTTATTAAAAAAACAAATTTCTCCATGATTGAAAAAATATATGAATATCTTACCTAGTCAAATGCATTGGCTATGCCAAGTTTAATGATCATTCCTCTCTATTTATTGATTTTGTTGGAGTGGATAACCTCCCAAGCTAGAAAAATATTGTTTATTATTTGTTGTTGTTGGAAAAACCCTCCTTGGTTCTTTAATATTAGCTCGAGGAGAGTTTTTTTTCACTTTGTTTGCTATTATCTTGGTCAAAGTTTTACAGGCAACATTGCATAATGATATCGACCTAAATATAGTGAAAGAGGTGGGATTTGTTTCTTTCGATATTAGTGTGAGAAAATTGGCATTTGTGTTACCCCCAACCCTTGGTTTGTGCCTAAGGTTTTTCTTAGCATTTGGCACAAATAATACTTGAATATCCCCCAACAATCTCTAAAGAAGTGGATAGAGAAAGTGTATGGCCCCAATGCCTTGTCTAGTTCAAGAGTCCATATGGCTTCTATCATGTCTTCTTCCTTAATTGCCTTATTCATTTTCAAGTTCACTTATTTTGTGAACAAGTTGGGGATCTCTTGTAACATTTCTTGAACTATTGTTTGATTGAACTCTTCCTCATCATTTAGTAGATCTTGTAAGTGCTCATAGGAAACTTTCTTAATCTTGCCAAAGTTTGTAGGCCTTTCCCCTTCCATATTTATTAAATCTATTTATATTATTCATCACTTTAATTGGCTTGTTTGTGCAAGAAAGAGTAGTTATGCCCCCCTAATTTTATCCATAGGATACATGACTTAACCCTCCATTGTTCTTCTTAATTCCTATAGGTTGAGTGGAGTTTTATGCATAATGCTTTTTCTTTCCTTGGCTATTGAGAAGTTATTTTGTGTTCCTCCATCCTTTGTTGAAAGTCAAACAATGAGTGAAGGATCATTTTTTTTTGTCCAAGATTTATATTTCTATTTGGTCCACTCTTTTAGAGCTTTCTTTATTCCCCCGAATTTTTCTTCCATTTTACAGAATGTTGATCCCTAAATATAAATATTCTAGTTCGCCTCTATAAATTCAATGGATTTTGCATTTTGTAGCCAAAGGGGATTGAACCTAAATGAGAGTAACCCATACTCATGGAGTGATGGAGAGAGAGATATATTAGCTTGTGATGTTGAGATCCTCATGGTGACGATCATATGGGTTATCTTTGTGTCCATGTATACTTCCCTTTCTTTGGTTTGATATCCATCAAACCCCAATCCCGCATAAAATCCCCCAATGTTTACCTAAATGGGTCAAGGATTAGGATTCCTCCATGATTTCCAGTTACATCCATAACTATGTTTAAATCTCCAGCTAGCATACATCTTTGTCTGTGGATTTTGTCCCTCATTGCGATCCATGTTTTCCTTATAGTCCATTCAAGCATATATGTTGAATATTTTATAATTCTTCCTAGTGCACTTGTTTTTCAAATATGTGTAGAGCCAATGTTGCGTTACTTACGTGTATCTTAACAAAAGTTGATTATGTAACCAAAAGGTGCCTATTCCCCCTGAGGCACCTCTCGAGCTAATTATTGTTTCTGCATTTGTCTTCTAAATTTTTTTACTTACTTCAATTGCATCTTTTCTTTGGAATTTTTTTCTTCTAAATGAGAAGGATGACTGGATTCTCTTCTTTTATCAGGTTTTTCATTGTTTCCATTTTACACTTGCTACCTAATCCTTTGCAATTCCAGGAGACCACTATCATTTTTACCATGGTTTGGTTTGGGGTCTTCTCCTCTTCCTTCTTATATTTGGGGATTATTTTTTGGCTTTTTGAACACTTGACCACTTCCACCCACACTAAGAGATAGCTCTATTGTAGTTTGTAATCCTGGAATTTTTTCCTTGTTTGCTACTTCTTCCCTTTTTTCTCAGGTTGGTTTCCTACTATATTTTTTAGGAATCCTTTCCTCTTATATGTCGTCTTCATCTTGTTGTTCTTGGGATTTTATTGGTTGTTAATCTACTTAACTGAATAAATTGCTACTCTAATGGTTCACCTTCAAGGGTTATCATAATGATCATATCTGAATTTTGAGAGGGAGGGGGATCCAGAGGAGTTTCTTTGAGAATGGTTTAATCTAGGAGCTTGGGGATAAATTTAGGAAGGATAGTAACTTCACTAGAGGGTGAAGGGATGAGGGAGACAGTGCAGGAAGAGCACATAACACTTTCAAGAGGGTTGGGGGGATATGGGTGATTTCTTCAGAAGAATCCAAAAGAGAAGGAGTGTTGAATATGTTTGAGGATGAAATCTTCTTATCTTTTGGGGGAGCTAAAGAGGAAGCCTAGTTTTGCACAAATTTCTTCTTCACTTGATACCATTGTCGTCCTTCTCAGAAGGAGATTGTGTTACAATTTTTTTTCAATAATCTTTTTCAAAATTCCCTTATTCATGGTAGCCTTAATTTTAAGGGTAATGGTTCATAATCTAGTTTTTTAACATGTTTCTAGTTGTCCAGAAAGAGCACAATAGCTTATGGTAAACATGTATTCAAGTTGATCTCTACACAAATATGGGCACAAGCGAACATATTACATTGGGTTCTACTTTATCTATCTCTTTCCCCAACACATAATCTATTTTTTAAAGATAGTCTTCATTCTAACAGTGAATAGGCATATGAGGAAGTTTTACCCAAACATGGACCGCTGAAGGAATGTCAAGCTCAAGATCAAAGTATAGGGTCCAACGATTCCGATTCAAATACATACCCCTAGATCCGAGAAAATATGGGCCATTTATGAATATGAGTTCCCTGTCCTCTTGATATTCAAAGAGGAATGCATAAAAATCCCTTCCATAGAAATAATATGTAAGCTTTTCCTTTGATTAAAACTTGCCAATTCTTTTGAACCTAGATTGACATTGATCTGGGTGAGGGCCAAATGCCAGTGAATTGTCTTATCAAGCTCCTGTTTTCCAAAACCAGAGCCATATTGCTCAAAGAGGAGACTGGGAGTGTGACTTCTAGGAAATGATATGTTTTCTTGACAAATTGCAAGGGTTGTGAGTTGTTTGCTAGTTTTCCCAAAGATTTGACGGCTGTGTGGAAGGATTTGGATTCATCAAGCAGGGAAGCAACCCACTCCTAAGATTGGATACATCACTGAATGGCTGACGGTTGGGTGAAAGTTGTTTAAATAAGAATTTCAAAGAATGATGAAAGACCCCACAACAATACCACCCTTTTACCAATCAAACTTGTGTTGACATTTATTATTATTCTTCTTTATTTTTTTTAATATTATTTTTTAAATGTTTATTGGGAATCTACTTAGATCCTGTAACATTTTTGCACAACATTTTAGTACACATTTATAAATACGTCATCTCGGCCTTGAGAGACATTATTTTAGACTTTTATTTTTGTATGCTTTTATAAACATTTTTTAATATTATTATTTTAAATGTTTATTTAGTATCTACATAGATTTCGTAATGTATTTGCACATTTTAGTAGACATTTATAAAGATATTCATATGACATTATCTTAAACTTTTAAACTTTTATGTGTGTATGTTTTTATAAACATTTTCCTAAACAAAAAAAAATGTAAATGTATGCACCCTATCATATTGTATGTTAATATTGAAAATGATATATCCAACATCTCATTATCAAACTATTTAAGATTAATTTTAACCATCAAAAGTCTTAAGAGATAAATGTGCTTAATCATTCAAGTGTAGATCATTCCCATCTGGGTTTAAATCTCACTAAGTGACATGTTATATAACAAATGAAGGATTCTTTAATTCTTCATATTGTATGACAATATTGAAAATGATATATCCAACATCTCATTATCAAACTATTTAAGATTAATGTTAACCATCAAACACCTTAAGAGATAAACATCCTTAATTAGTCCTGGTTTAAATCTCGCTATGTGACATGTTATGTAACCAACAAAGGATTCTTTAATTCATTCTTGAAAATGATATATCCAACATCTCATTATCAAACTATTTAAACTATTTAAGATTAATGCTAACCATCAAACACCTGAAGAGATAAATGTGCTTAATTAGTCAATTAGTGTAGATCAACATTCTTGAAAATGATATATCCAACACCTCATTATCAAACTATTTAAGATTAATGTTAACCATCAAACACCTTAAGAGATAAATGTGCTTAATTAGCTAATTAGTGTAGATCAGGTGGTTGAGAGGAATGCTGTTATACTTTTCCATTAGAGTTTAAATCTCACTATGTGACATGTTATGTAACCAACCGAGGATTCTTTAATTTTTTATATTGTATGTCAATATTGAACATGATATATCCAACATCTCATTATCAAACTATTTATTAGAAGATACATGTGCTTAATTAATCAATTAAATGTAGATCCAGTAGTTAAGAGGAATAAAATAATAACTGCTCAGTTAATCTCTTAGATCTTTAATATCTTAGCTCTTTGGAGAAAAACCTACGTTGAAATTAAAAAAAATATAAATATTCAATTAATCTCTTACATCTTTGAGGAAAAACCTATATTGATATAAAAAAGTTATAAATATTTGAGGTTGAAATTGTTTGGAGGCATTTATGAGGTGGATGATCTCTATATGTAATATCGCTGCAATATGCATCGAGTGATCCCCGAGATCATAAGCTGCAATATGCATCGGGTGATGCCCGAGATCATAAGCCAGAAGGAGAAGCTTACTGTAAATTAATTATTCATTTGGAAATACAAGATGGCTTACCTTTCTCATCCCCTCGGTTGAAGAATGGAGTTGGCACATACAGTCCTACCTTCTGCGTCCTCCAACTTAGCAGAATCTCGTCACATACTTAAAAAAGACAAAGACAAGCATCTAAAAATTCAAAGACACTCTTACATCAACGTCAATGGCGACTCCTATCTCATCCATCTCCGTTGGACAACAGTAGCTTCCCTTACCATTAAATCCCAAAATGCTCACAAACAGAAGCAGAAACAGAAGCCAAATGTCATTCCTCATACTTACAAAGGCGTGGCTTCATATTTGCAGGCCTGCACACACATCAAGCAACTCCACCAACTCCATGCCCACATGTTCAGATCTGGGCTTGATCGAAATATCTTCTTACTCAGCAAACTAGTAAACCTGTATGCCAAGTTTAACAGGATGAATTATGCACGCCTGGTTTTTGAAAATTCCCCTAAACGGGACCGTGTTTTATGGAATGTGCTGATCAGAGGGTATGCCATGAACGGACCCTGTGAGGAATCCCTCCTACTCTATTCCCAGATGCAGCAGCAAGGCATACAGCCCGACGAACTCACTCTTCCCTTTGTTCTCAAGGCATGCGCTGCCCTCTTGGCTCTGCAAGAGGGAACCAAAGTTCATCATTTCATAATAAGAATTGGGTTGGATTGCAACCTATTTGTAGGGAATGCCCTTCTTTCTATGTATGCAAAATGTGCAAGTATAGAGAGCGCGCGCCAAGTGTTTGACAAAATGTGTGAGAGAGATTTGGTCTCGTGGAACTCCATGATTGCTGGGTATTCTCAGAATGGACATGGCAACGAGGCATTGGAGCTTTTTCATCAAATGCAGCTGGAGAAGGTGCTACCGGATCCTGTCACTATGGTCAGTATTCTCGAAGCATGTGCACAGTTAGGAGCTCTGCAACGAGGTAAGTGTGTGCATAGTTACATAATTAGAAATGGAATTGAAATCAACATCTTTGTAGACACCGCCCTCATAGATTTCTATGCGAAATGTGCAAGTATTGGAATGGCACGCTTATTGTTTGACAAAATGTCTGAGAGAGATGCCGTTGCATGGACTGCCATGATTGAGGGCCTTGGTATGAACGGACATGCTGAGGGTGCCCTTGAGCTCTTTTCTCAAATGGAGCACTCTGGTATGAAGCCAACCTACATCACATTTCTTGGCGTTTTGACTGCATGCAGTCACGCTGGCATGGTGGATGAGGGTTGGCAGTACTTCGAGAGCATGAGTAGGGATTATTGCATCACGCCCAGTATTGAGCACTATGCATGCATGGTAGACCTTCTTGGCCGAGCAGGGAAATTGGATGAGGCACATGACTTTATTAGAAGAATGCCAATAGAACCTGATGCCGTTGTGTGGGGATCCTTGCTTGGTGCCTGCAGAATCCATTCCAACTATGGCTTAGCAGAGCAGTTGGCAGAACGGCTATTAGAAATGGAACCTGAAAATTCTGGGTGGTATGTTTTACTGTCAAACATCTATGCTGCAGCTGGGAAGTGGTCTAATGTAGCGAAGGTGAGAGCAATGATGAAAGACATGGGTGTACGAAAGACCCCCGGATGCAGCTTGATTGAGGTGAATGATAAGGTCCATACATTCCTTGTAGGAGACAGGTCTAACCCTCAATCTGATAAAATTTATGCAACGTTGAATGCTTTGGCTGGGCAGATGGAGGCAGCAGGGTATGTACCTGACACAAACTTTGTGCTGCATGATCTTGAGGATGAGGTGAAGAAAGACATACTTGGGAGTCATAGTGAGAAGCTAGCTATTGCCTTTGGTCTCATCAACACATGCCCAAGAACTCCAATCTGGATCATGAAGAACCTTCGCATATGTGGTGACTGCCATAGTGCCAGTAAGTTCATATCAAAAATTGTCAAACGAGATGTTTTTGCAAGGGATGCGAATCGTTTCCATCATTTCAAGGATGGATTGTGTTCCTGTGGGGATTACTGGTAGGTTTTAATACAATTAGCAACAAGCATAATATCTCGACTTGCTCGTTTATAAACCTAATTCCCAGAATTATAAACGTAATTTTACTTGCATGACATAGCTAATAAGCTTTATCTCTGTTTCAGTGAGTAAGTGAACTATGCCTCTGATCCAGCGAGTACATGTATTCTAGAAGGAAGGTAGGGTAGTAGGACATAGATGGTAAGAACTAATAACTTTGGCCAGGAGCTGAAAGAAACCCTTCTTTTTATGACTAATGATGGTGAGATAGATAGAGACTTCAGCAGGGATCAAAATTGTGAAATACATTTGGCAGCTTTGAAGTGGAGAGAGTCCAATCTTATATGCATCAGAGAAATCTTGTTAGTATATGGGAATCAGTCTAGATTCTAACGCAATGGTGTAGGACAATTTTGAGAATCACTTTCTTCACGAAAATAACTATTTCCAATCCACGTTTAATACATTATGATAAGTCTTGTCGAGCTTAATTATAAGTGAAAGCTCTCTTGGACGTAAATTTCTTCTATTATTGCCTTACCATCATTGTAAAGCTGTATTTGTGACTTGTAAGTTTACTTCAAGGAATAAAAGAGCTCTGTCATGGTCCTATACTAAAGCATAGTTACCATATCCTGACTTGAAAAGGCAGGTGACTAGGTTTGTTACGAGTAAAATTTGGCATACTAGTACTTAACATACTCACAGTATATAAATAAATCATATATAATTAAAAAAAAAGAAAGAAAGTAAAGAACACATATATGAACCTCATAATAGAAAGACACATTTTGCACATATTCGTGACCCCATAAAAACATGCATTCATTTATTAGCATAACCTATTAGGCCCAAAATGCCTAGTACAGTGATTGGGAATATAGATAGATAAGATAAATGTATTAAATTTTGGAAATCGTGTATTCCTTGGTTCATATCCTATAGGTCCATAGGGCATCGTAATATTACATGATTGGACAGCACAAAACTATAAAACTATTAACCTAGGTCTATTAATGTCTCTTATGAGGCAATGTTTGCATTTTTATTAAATGTGTGGTTGATTGGTTGCTCATAGATGCAACACTATCTACTGAACCAGACCCAAGTGCAATACCTATGCATGAACCTTTGTTTGTGCCATGTGGTTTTTGTTCTGTTAGGTGATCTACAATCTCTAGTAGTCTGTTCAGTCTCTCACTCATCTTGCCAACACTGGTCTTACCCAAGAAAACTACTCTGCTCATCCTCAAAATGTTCCTGAACCCGAGTCTAGAAGAGGATCAATGCCACCCAAAGAGATAGGGTTTGCATCTAATTGGCACTTGAAGTGTTTAGCCTACAAAGATAGGGTTTGCATCTAAGTGGTTCTTCAAGTGTTTAGCCTACAAATGGATGTTATAGTGAACAAAGACCTGGTCAAATAACGTTCCCTTGGAGTTGGTGCTTGGCATAAAGGAAGTATATTAAAAACATCAGACACTTCTTTTTTCCCTTCCAACGATAAGTTATTTAGGAGTCCAAAGTTACCTAAAGTCCCTCAATCCAATTCCTTTGGTCTTGAGTCATTCATGGTCAAGCCTAAGATTGATGGGCTAGGTTCTTTTTGAATGATTAGGTCAATGTGTCATCTAAGTTTCATCGAGTATTAAAGTGTTTAAGATTTTGATTAGTCCTTATTTCAATGAAGATTACTAATCATGAAGATGGCTTAATACAAGTATGGTATTATCTTATGAAGCTTTTCTATCTCAAGGATTTTTCGAATTACCTTTAAATCACAATAACAAGACTTGAGTATGAATACGATTCAGTATGGAAAAAATATGTAATGAAAAAAATCTAGTATGACTAAAATACATAAGTAGGCATCTCATAGATACAAAAACATTTATTTTCAAATTTTAGAAAAATTAAAAATATAAGTAAACTATTCAAAATTTTAAAATAACATTTGATATTCATTGTAAGCAACTTGAATCATCTTTCAAATTTAAAACATACCAGTATAGATCCATCTTAATTTTGTATCTACCAAACACCAAGAGGGACCAAACCCCTTGAGGTGCAAGCTTTTCCTCATATTGCACTTTAAAAATGGTTTGCACCTCAAGGGATTTGATCCCTATGGGCACTTGGTAGTTCTGGAGTTAAGGGATTTGATATGTAAGTCTCTTGTATATGCACAAATCCCTTCTATGTAAATCATTCTTCAATGATGACTCAACTCCTAGATCGCATAACAAGAAGCATCTAAGTTTCATTAATTATTTTAGTTTTAATTAAGTGGAATATATATCTCTTTTATTTTGAATTTTTGGTTGGGTTGCCATTGTAAACAAATTATATACTTAGTATTTTATTATTTTATTAAATTGCCATGCGTGAGCTCCACATTGAGCACATAATTACACTTCTCCTTCATATCAGTTTTGAACTTTAGGTTATGACCGTTAAATTTTTGTTTACATGGTATTTTATTAGAGTGTCATGTGTCATCTCCACACTAAGCACAAAATCACTTCTCCCTCATATTGGGTTGTAAAAGGCGACTCTCAATACAATCATATAACGACATGATATATATATATATATATATATATAATGTACAAATTAAACAACATGATATAGATCAATTTTAAATGATAAGTTAAAATTCTAGGCTCATGGCCTAAAAGTATGCATTTTTTTAAGGTCGATTAAGTAAAGTGTGTGACTTTATGGAACAATGGTAACAAATTTGTTTGAAACGATTCCAAAATTGTTCTAGCTTACACCATTTGAGTTCATATTTATTTATATGAAAAAACATATGGGTTGAAGATTCATTAATGTGCCACTTGTCTTGTGATGGTAAAGTTATGAATAGTATGAATTATCATTGGATATGTTGTTATTTTAATTCCCCTCTTATTTTAACAATTAATGAAGTGTTAAATTGTTAAAACTTAAACTGTAGTGTTAAAAACATTTAATTAATTCTATTGTATTGGTAGTATGTTGAATATTTGTCGAAGTATGAATCATATGCGAAATTCCATACAACAAAGTCCAATATAGCCGAGTCTTGCTATTATGTTTTAAACTATTCACCTTAGGAAAAAAAATTAAAAGGTTCACAATGTGGCCTTTCTTTTTTAGACACTTTAAAAATTATGAGAATACTAGAGATTTTCTTTGAGCCAGATTCTCAAATGATATATCGTTGGGTCCTAGTTCTAAATAATTTGTATTTGGATGTGTTGTGGTCATCTCTTAAAAGTTTTCATCATACTACTGTTCATGCTTACAGAGTTGCTTGATATGAATTGAGGACCTCAAAAGCAAGCAAATGCATAATGCTCATTTCTATGTTTAAAGGATCTAGAATAATTATGCTTAGCAAAAGGTTGTCATGACTTCCTTCACCAGATAAAATTTTATGAAACACCCCTAAGTTTATTGGTATAATGAATGGGTGAGTTGACATGATGTATAGAAAAATTCGAAGACTATTTTATGAAATATATATATATATTAGGGGGAATCTTTCAAATTATAAACCTTGTAAAGTCTTGGTGAATCTTTCACCAAATTATAAAATCTTGTAAAGCCCCAATAAATATTTCACTGAATTAAAAAGCTACATAGACATTTACATAGTGAAACTATTACATAGCATGTTCATTCATGAGATATTATAAATACCCATAATTTATTTCATATATCTCAAAATCATTTTCTTGAAACTCCCCCTTTTCAATACGCCATTTTAGTTCAAAAACCCCTTATTTTCACTAGATACCTTAATTATCCTTTTTTTTGTGTGATATTTTCATACCCTTTTTTTATTTCTAGCCCTATTATGCTGACATGACACAACTCTTACAAGTCTACAAATCACAAAAATAATAAAAAAATAAGCAAACAATAAGAAAATGAATATTAACATAGAATGGAATCCCAAGATAGGGATATGCCACTATAGTAAGATAGCCTTGGGTTCAAGGGTTGTTATAATATAAAGGTCATCTAGACATATGAAAATGCCGATAGGGAATAAGTAAATCCTAAGAAGAGACCGAAATGGTGGTATACCACAATTGAATATGTTCGACTAGATGAGATGAGGGCAAAGGGAAGACGAAGAAGATGTATGAAATACGATATAGTTAATTATGCTTTGACGACTAATATTTAGGACTTGTAAACATAAGGAGGAAGATTAGAATGGGAGAAGGCCATGCAAGCCAAACATGATACTTTGATGAAAAATCAAACATGGGTTCTTACAAAGATACCTCTAGGGAAGAAACCCACTGCAAATGGATGCACAAAGAAAACTACAAAGTAGATGGGACACTTGACACGTATAAGGAAAGATTGGTCGTTGCAGAGGGCTTCACAGGGAAAGAAGGAATTGTTTGTGAAGAGATATTTTATCCCATAGAAAATATGAGCATGATCTATTTAGTTCTATCCTTGGTAGCACAATTTGGTTGGAAACTATACGAAATGGAAGTGAAGGGCGTCTTTCTCAACAAATATTTGAAGGAAAAAGTATACATGTACTAGCCATATGGGTGTGAATGGTGTCTTTATCAATGGAAATTGGGAGGAAGAATTATACATATAATAGCCATAGGGTTTTCAAGTTCCGAGGAAAGAACACCTAGGCTATCAATTGAAGAAATCTCTTTATGGTTTGATGCAGGCACCCAAAGCATGGAACATCAAAATTGGAAAGTATTTGGGTGAACAAGGGTTCCAATAGAGTCCATATCTCAATATTTATGTCAAAATGATTGGAGATTATATAATTATTTTGGTGACATATGTAGATAACATCATCATCATAGGTAGTGAGGCAAGGGCAATATCACAAGTAAAATCCAATTTACGTGCATCTTTTGACATGATCGACTTAGGCCTCCTATATTACTACTTAGGTGTAGAATTTTGAAAAACATATAAACATATTTTTTGTTTCACAGACAAAGTATGCCAAAATTTTGGTAAAGAAGTTCAAGATAGTAGATTGCAAAAGATCATCTACAACTATGGAGAAAGTGTTAAAAATTTCAGCCAAGACTGAATTTAAGGTAGTAAATGAATTAGTCTATACACAACTAGAAGGGAGATTTATCTATCTTACGACCACTAGACATGAGTTTAATTTTTGTAGTCCACTGCATCTCCCAATTCATGACTTGCCCCAAAAGTACAACATTGGAAATCAACAAAAGAGTGCTATGATATGTGAAACGAACATTAGATGTTGGCATTCTATATGGTAGACACAAATAAACTCGATTGTGTGGTTATATAGATTCAAATTGGGAAGAATGATAGGAAATCCACATCAAGCTATGTTTTCAGTCTTGGTACTAGAGGAGTTGCATGGACTAGTGAGAAGCAACTTGTTCTCTCCCTTTCTTCATCTAACACAAAATATCAAGTTGCAATGAAAGGATGAAGTGAAGCAGTTTGGCTTAGATGGATGCTTGTAAATATGAAGATCCAACAAAATGAGCCTACCCTATTGCACTGTGATAATCAAAGCTCATAAGTTGACAAAGAGTCCAAACTTTCAAGAGTGTACCAAACATATTGGCATTAATTGTCACTTCATTTGACAACGTGTAGAAGATGGAACAATTAATTTGCAACACTTTATATAGAGGATTAGACTACAAACATTCTCACCAAGTCTTTGGGTCCATAAAAATTTGTAAAATTCAAGGACAAACTTGGTGTATTTGGTAGATTAACCATTAAGGAAGGGTGTTAGAATATAAAAGTCATCTAGACTATAGACATAGGGATCTTATTAAAGACAATTGGTGACTTTAGGCTACTTTATGCTTACTTATTTTTATGGTTTGAAAAAGTATGGTTTATGTCATCTCATTATTATAAAGAGAAGGTTGTTCTCTTCATTTGATAATACTAAAGAACCATTTTATTTCTTTCAGTTCTCTCTTTGTGTTCTTGGTTTCTTTGTGTGTTTGGTTTTCATAATAAAGGCTTGGACTTATACTACTTTCACCTTTCTCTTGGGTCTAATATGTGGTCATGCTTAGCTAACAGATGGGGTTAATGTATATGTTCAAAAATTTCGGCTTATTACTATTATATCCTATTAATAATATCTAATAATTGTGCATCATTTCTAATTGTTAATTTTTGGTAACTTGGAAAGTGTGTCCAAGTTCTTGGCACGTGTGGTAGAAGAAGGATCAGTTGGAGGTATAGATAGAACAATTTGACAAAGAAGTGATGGAACAAGTTTATACTACATCAAAAGGTACAACATGTATTGCAAGGCAATACAAGCATGTGTGACATTCTAAACATATATGTACAACATTGACTTCCATGCACCATGATGCTTTATAGACGAGGGATCATAAGTAGAACAACCTAGGGTGGATCACATCACTATTTGTAGGCTTCCAACAATAAGTGCACATGCATACACTAACTATAGATAGGATATAAGGATATCCTTAGAGTTCAATTTGGGAATAAGTGTTAATTTGTGGGAGATAAGGTGTTGTCACGTGACTTTCCTATTCTTAAAAGGTGCAGTTAACTTAAGAAAGTATGCATGCATGTTGCATGTTGAATACTCTAACTCATGCCATCTTAGATTAGGATTTGCTTATTTATATAAGGCACATGCAAGTTAAGATGAAAATATCTAGGACAATGCATGCTTTCTTGCCTAAGATCATCTCCAATTGAGGTGTTATTAAGCATTCGTCTAGATTCAATGTACCTACTTTTCTTCCGAGTCTATAAAGGAGAAGGTACGAGTATAGATTTAATTTATTCAATTCAGCAGGGAGTAATGAATTAGCTCACTATATTTTCTTCTAGCAAATTTCAATTCAAACATAACAAGAAAACATTAACATGTTTTGATAGTTCATCTACTAAATTTTTGTTTTGCTTTTAATAGTGATTTAACAAGTACAAAATAGTTTATTTTTCTACTTAATAGCAATGATGTGATTTAGAACAAACTTGCAAGTTTCCATTATAATTTTCTGCAGTATGTGTTAGTAGACTTTAGGTTTCGATTATCTAGTAGTTTAGGGATTATTTTCTTGCAAAGTCTACTTACCATGGTTTAGAAAATCGAATTCACTATTTACCATAAATGTTACATGCATATGTATGCATGTTGTGGACCGAAAACTTTAGGGGCGAAATTTCGCCAATTGGCTAATTTTTGGGGTTTTTTTTTTAAAAATAAATTCGCTATTCGTTCATTTTTAGTCTCTAATATCGCCTATATTTATATAAAATATGTTTTTTTATCATAATATTTGCCACAATTTACAAGTTTCATTGTAAATTGTATGTTTCATATTTAATATTCGCCTACCTATCTATATATATATGTCATTTTCAATCCAAAATTATCGCTTAGAATACTATACTTAAGTATACTATTATTTTGGAAATTGAACCCAGGTGATAGAACAATTGCACTCACAAAATTGCTAATCAAACATGCAAATTTACACACAAAGGAGACTGAAATTGGAGCATAACACTAATCTGTATTGAATAAGTGTACAATAGCCAACCTTGTGAAGTCATAGGCTTCTGCAATAAATAATTACATGAGAGATTCGAATGCATAAGGATGCCATTCGAAATAGTCAAAAAGCAGGCTTACTAAATCTAGTCAAATCCCCCATAGGTGCATAAAGCAGTTTCCAAATCTACCTAGAGGCTCACGAATTGGCAAAGTCAAATGGGCAAGCTAATAAGTGATGGAAATACAACTCATACATGCTTTTATTAGGAGAAAATAATGGAGGATGATGAGGGCAAAATACAATTCAACTACACCTAGTCTTACTTTCCCTTTTGCCTTAAATATCAATAAAGCAGGCAACTTAGTAGAAAAAAGAAGATATGCACTAGGGAGGATCTGGAATAAAGCAGAACTGCTAAATATGGTTTCCAGGAGGTTTCCCAAGTGCTCCATGACTCATTTTTAGCAAGTTTGACTTCTAGGACATGTGGAAGACAACTTGCATAGAGTGGAATATTGGAAACTAGGCAAATAAGACAAAAATGCATTAATTAATGTATAAGGTAGCTAACTATGGGTTGATTATTCTAAAACCCCCCCTTAAGCCTAACTTTATGAGTAAATATCAGAAAATTATAGGGCCTAGCAACAAGGCTTAGTCACCCTTTACATACTGCATGTCCATTTAACCAAGGAAAGAGGCAAAAACCCAGTGGGAAAATCCTCCCTTAAACATGGACAGTAAAACAAAATTTGAAAATATTGTCATCAATCATGCTTCACAGCATGATTAGCAATCCCCGGCAGTGATTTGAGATTGCTGAATGTCTTCTCACCGAAAACTTTGGTGAAGATGTCTGCTACTTGTTCTGAAGATGCACAAAAGAGTGGGTGAATGGTGCCATCATGCACAAGCTGTCTGATGTAGTGCATATGGATCTCAATGTGTTTGGTTCTCTGTCTCTGAACTGGATCATTGCATATTCAAATGGTACTCTGATTATCACAATAGATAATAGTTGAAAAATTTGATTCGAAGCCACACCCACCAAGTATCCACTGCAACCATAAACATTGAGTTGCTGCATTTACAACTCCTTTGTACTCTACTTCTGTAGATGAGAGTGCAATGGCACTCTGTTTCTTGCTTGACCAACTAATTGATCCTTTAGCAAGCATGTACACATATCCTGATGTTGACCTTCGATCTATGTTGTCACCTACCCAATCACTGTCAGTAAACCCAATCAAATCAAGATCAGATTTAGCTTTGTAGAAGATCCCATGAGTTTTTGTTCCCTAAACAAAGTTAAGGATCCTTTTGGCTACTCTCCAATGGATCTCATGAGGCTGATCCATGTATCTTGAATCCACACTTACTGCATAAGAAATATCAGGTCGAGTGTGTGTCACAGGTACAACAAACACCCAATCAATTGCCCATACAATGTATTATTTACCATAGGAGAAGAACCTGCTTCTTCAAGCTTAACTCTTGAAAGGAAGGGAGTCTTGCTTGGCTTGCAATATTTCATGTTGAACTTGTTCAACAAATCTGAAGCATACTTGGACTGATGTACCTTTATTCCATGTTGGGATTGAACAATTTCAAGACCCAAGAATTGGCTCAACAACCCCAAATCAGTGATAGAAAATGCATGGTTCATTGCATCCTTCAAGGAGGCAATTTCTTTCTTTGAATTTCCTGTAATCAGAAGGTCATCCACATACAAGACAATAATCATCAAAGAACCATGAATCAGCTTCAAATAAACATTAGGATCAAACTTTCATCGAACAAAACTCAATGACAACAGAAAGCCATCAATCTTGGCATACCAAGCCGTGGGGGCTAGCTTAAGCCCATACAATGATTTATTTAACCTGCACACAAAAGATGGATTAGTAACAAACCCTTGAGGCTGCTGCATTTAAATCTCTTCAGTAAGATCTCCATTCAGGAAATCACACTTCACATCCATGTGATGTACCTCCCACTGCTTCAAAGCTGCAATGGCTAAGGCTAGCCTGATGGAGTCCATCTTTTCCACTGGTGCAAAGGTCTCATTGTAATCAATACCATGTACCTATGAGTAGCCCTTGGATACCAATCTTGCATTATATTTCAAAGGTGAACCATCAACAACAAACTTAGTTTTGAAAACCCACTTACATTGAACTAGCTTCCTCCCTGGGGGAAGATCAACCAGTTCCCAAGTGTTGTTCTTCTAGAGTGAGCTGAATTCTTCTTTCATGGCTATTTGCCATCTTGGATCATGTGCTACATATTCATATGTCCATGGGTTTGATTCAACCATTATATAGCACTTCTCTGCAAACAAATGGTCTTTCATACACAGGGCACTCTCAAACTGAGATCTAGTCCTCCTAGGATCACTAGGATTTCCAGCTAGTTCCCTAGCTGCATGAATGGTATTTTCTACCCATTTTGGTCTTGTATAAATGTCAGGATCTGCAATTAAATCATCATTATCAGACATATCAGAATCAGCAAACTCATTTGTCTCCTCACTTACATTCAATGTTTCTGGTGGTGAAGAAGACTCTCCAACTTCAACTGCTGCTAAAGGCTCTTCTTGGAACTGAACACTCCTTTCAATGAAGGATTTGTTTGTGCTCAAATTGATCAGCTTGTACCATTTTGAATATTCATAGTACCCAACAAATAGGCACTCTTGGCTTTGGGGCTGTAAAGCCTTCCTCTTTTATGTTGGAATTCTAGCCCAAGCCCTTGAGCCAAAAATCCTGAAATGGGTCACATCTAGCTTGTGCCCACTCCATGCTTTGAAATGAGTCATACAATCAAGCTGTTTATGAGTCACCCTATTTTGGATATAGGATGCACATTTTATAGCCTCGGCCCAAAACTTTGGTGGCAAAGTCTTAGCCTCCATCATACAGGTTGCCATCTCCTTCAGTGATTTGTTCTTTATCTCAGCAACACCATTTTGCTGTGGTGTGTAAGGGATTGAATGCTGCATCTGAAGGGACTTCATCTTCACAATATTGAATGAACTCAGACTTGACATACTCACCACCATTGTCAGATCTGAGGATCTTGAGTTTCCTCCTAGACTGGTTTTCAACCAAAGCCTTAAAGACTTTGAAGAGGCCAAAAACTTCATACTTATGCTTCAGGAAGTAAACCCAATAGTACCTGGAAAAGTCATCTATGAAGGTCAATGCATATTTGGCCCGACTCATTGACATATGAGGAAATGGACCAGCAACATCACTATGGATCAACTCAAGAGGTGCAGAGGTTCTCTCATGACTAGCTCTCTCAAATTTATGCTTTGGGTGTTTTCCTAAGATACAACCTTGACAGACTCCTTTGGAAAACTTAATCTTTGATAACCCTATGACCATTTCTTTTTCACTTAGATCAGAAATATACTTATAGTTAAGATGGCCAAATCTTTCATGCCAAAGCTTGCTTTCCTCATTGGCATGAATCAAAAGAGCATAGGGGTTTGAGTAGGGTAGAAAATGTGAAAACATGTATACCTTCGAAGTGTGATTTGCAACTCCTTTTGCAATGACTTTACCACTCGAGATCTCTGTGATCTCAACATCATCAGGGGAGAATATGACCTTCTTTGGAGACCCTGTGTGGGTCATCTGATACACTGACAAGAGGTTAGAGGCAAGACCTGGAACATACAATACATTGCTAAACTTACCATGGTCAAGATCAATCCTTCCTTTCCCCAAAGTGTCAGTGAGAGAGTCATCTCCCAGCACTATTGGTGGACCTTTCAACATGTCAAGAGAGGAGAATGCCTCCTTGGTCGAAACCATATGTCTTGAAGCTCCAGAGTCTATGATGAAGCTAGGTGGGCTTGATGTGCCAGCAACCAATGCATGTACTCTCTCTCTGTCCTCTGAATTTGATCCTCCTTCCCTCTTCTTTGAGATATCAGGAAGAGAGATGTTATTCTTCTCCAGGAGTTGGATCAACATGTAAATTTGCTTCTTCATGCAGGAGCTTTCAAGATGATAGCCCTTACTACAATATGTGCACTTGCTCATTTCTCCTTTGTTCTTCTTCTTCTGGAAGTTCTTCTTGGAGCGTTGGGGCTCCTCTTGAGACTTGTTGTTGTCTCTCTTCTGCTCATGTGGCTTCTTAGCTTTCTTCTTGCCTTTTGAATCCACCCTCGAATCTCTAACAACCAGAGATTGGTATTTGGAAGGTTTGATGGTGCCCATCATCACTAGTTTATCTTGTTCTTGTGTGAGGGATTCCATGAACTCTGCAAGCTTAGGCATCTTCCAGGCTTGAGCTGTCAACTTGGTGGCATGGAAGGTTGAAACAAACATTGAATAGTTAGAGCCAAGCTTCAAGAGTATGGCCAAAACTAGTTGCTCCTCCTTCTTTTCAATTCCACACTATTTTAGCTGCAAAACAAGGGCTTTAAACTTGGAAAAGTAGAGTTGCAGGGATTCGAAGTTGCTGGGACTCAAAGAGATCAATTGATTCTTGATTTGATGTCCTCTCATCTCATCTGTCTTACCAAAAATCTCTACAAGATTTTTCCACACTTCATTAGGTGATGTCAATCCATCAAGATGGAAGAGGAGGTCTCTGGATATGCTTAGACACAAGAGACCATAGGCCTCATCCCTCCTGTTGTGCCATTTAATTTTCTCTGCAGCTGCATTGGGCTCTGCTTTAGTTGCCATAGTCACCCTGTAGAGACCTTTCTTTCTCAATAGTATCTCCATCTCTGCTTTCCATTCAAAGAAATTAAATGGAGTCAAGATGATCTTCTGAGATTGATCCATAGCTCAGAAATTGTCCCTTCAGTTAGCAGAATAGCTCCTAGTCAAGATGTCGAACCTATAATAGCAATATGGAAGGAGATAAATCGATCTACAAAGGCTCTGATACCATGTGGAAATTGAATGAACCCAAGTGATAGAACAATTGCACTCACAAAATTGCTAATCAAACATGCAAATTTACACACAAAGGAGACTGAAATTGGAGCATAACACTAATCTATATTGAATAAGTGTACAATATCCAACCTTGTGAAGTCATAGGCTGCTGCAATAAATAATTACATGAGATATACGAATGCATAAGGATGCCATTCAAAATAGTCAAAAAGCAGGCTTACTAAATCTAGTCAAATCCCCCATAGGTGCATAAAGCAGTTTCCAAATATACCTAGAGGCTCACGAATTGGCAAAGTCAAATGGGAAAACTAATAAGTGATGGAAAGACAACTCATACATGATTTTATTAGGAGAAAAGAATGGAGGATGATGAGGGCAAAAAACAAGTCAACTACACCTAGTCTTCCTTTCCCTTTTGCCTTAAATATCAATAAAGTAGGCAACTTAGCAGAAAAAGAAGATATGTGCTAGTGAGGATCTAGAATAAATCAGAACTGCTAAATATGGTTTCCAGGAGGTTTCCCAAGCACTCCATGACTCAGTTTTAGCAAGTTTGACTTCTAGGACATGTGGAAGACAACTTGCATAGAGTGGAATATTGGAAACTAGGCAAATAAGACAAAAATGCATTAATTAATGTCTAAGGTAGATAACTATGGGTTGATTATTCTAACAAACATAATCCTTAAAAAATACCCTGATTGTGGTGATACTACGCAGATGTGTGTGGGATGGAAACCCGTGAATTTTACATCTTATATACTTGGTTTCATTTTTATGATTCGATCATGTTTTTTGTAATAATCATTACCTGATTTAACTCATTTACATCAATGAACACTACACTACACTTGTGATAGGGAAAGAGATTTATTTCATTCAAGCCAAGAAAACTAAGCTAGTTCAAACATCTCAAGACTGCAAGAATGAAGACAATGCAGGTATTTTATTTAATAAATTATATACTTAAGAATGGTATAGACTCGTATAATTAATTACAATAAATAACTAAGTCAATCACTAGCAAAAGACTGCATACCTTGTCTTTCTTAGCCTTGGAAATAAAATATATTTTATTCAATAAATTCAATACTTAAGAAGGGTATAGAAAGTACATGTGTTTTATCCTAGGAGGTCATAGCTTCAAATTTGGAGGGGGTTAGGGTATGTACATCTTGGTAGAATTTAGCAGTCAAATTGTTGCATGCAGGGGGTCCCTTGTACCACAAACAAAGGGGTCTCATACACTAATTTGGTGTCTGACATGTCTATAACCTTAAAAAATATTATTATTATCATTATTATTTATTTTTATACTAGGGAAATCAACAAATGGGGAATGGTCGATACTCACGTCACACATGATCCAGGGATCTAATCTTGGTACCACTATAAACCTAGGTTCCATACCACCACCCACAAGCATAGGAAATGTGAAGCCCGAGTGTGATTTGAACTCATAACATGTGTTTACAACATGTGACTTCATATCAATCGAATTTCCAATGAGCCACACTTGTGCGGGCCAAAAATAAATTATTATTATTATATTACAATAGATTACAATAAATAGGCAAGTAAATCACTAACAAAAGATTTCACATCTTGCCTTTCTTAGACTTGGAAATAAAACCTTCCAGGGTATCAACCTTTTCTATCTCACTGGAGCCGAAAGTTTAACTACAAGTAAGTGAACCATCTTCAACAAAATATTTCAAAGGTATAAATGTTTACAATATGAATTGGAATATTCATTGCAAGATACATGAACCCTCTTCAACTTAGATAAATTAACATTATGTATCTAACCCACATTTAGGAAATCGTCATTCTTCAAGCCACTCAAGCCAACAATATCTTGAAGTGTTTGAATACCATGAATATTGTCTATACTTTCTTTACCCATGGGCTCAAATGCATTTAGATATTTGGTTGTTCTCTTGATAACTAAAACCTATCAGGGTATAAACTTTCACAATCTGACCACGACACATTACCAATTGGCACTTACTTTCACATTTTGACCATGACACATTACCAATTGGCACTTGTAATTTTTGTATCCAATACTTTTGTTTAAGCATTTACAAACATAGGTGCTTGGGAACTTGTCTCTCAAGCACATTTCCAAATGCATGCTTTGGTGATTGGATTTGGTAGTTGTGCATTTCAACACTATGACATGGAATTTTGAATTCCATCATTAGAAATGTTTCCCATGCCTTCTTGTGAATGATTATGTATTACACATTCCAAAAAGAAATCACACACAAAAAAGGAAAATTATGTAACCAAAATACTAGAACGCCAAAAGAACATAACACCAGACTATGTTATGTTGTTGAGAATTGATGGGAAGGAATGCTAAGAAAGCTTTACAAAATAATTTGAAAAGAAACAAGAGAGAATACTAATACTTTGATAATTTGGTTTATATTGTTGTGATTAATTTTATGGTTTTACTTTCAGTAGGAACTATTTTGGACATCATTGCCTCTCACCCTTAAATTTGGATTTATAAATTATTGATAAGTGTATTCCCATGTTTATGCTCAAAGAAAAAATTCTAGACCTAACCAAAGACTCCATCTCTCTCTAATGTAGGAATCTTGTAGAGTCTAAAGATATTGTTAGAAATGGAATATTAATTATGTGAATCCACAGTCCCACAAGGTGATAATCTTGCAAGGAGAATATGGTGTTACAATATCAATATGTGTAGGGTTCTTCATACTGATCTTNTATATATATATATATATATATATATAGGATCCTTGTAATGTGAATACCAAAACATGTTATGGAAATTCTAGAGTTATTATGCATGCTATTTCAAAGCTCGATTTCACTATAGAAGCATGTGATTCCCCTTGGATTGCTAAAAATACCTTCAAACTCAATCTACTAGATTGATTTCCAACGAGAATTTTGTTCATAGGAATCCCTAGGGTATTGTTCTTAGTGATAAAGAGTAGGAAAATACCGAACCTAGTGTTGACAAATGGAGGTAAGGGCATTGCAACAACCTAGCGGGGGAGCAATGATGCAACGATTTTTATAAGACCATTTGTAAATGCAAACTAGTGTAGTGACATCCCTGTCTGGATACGCTGATTGTATGGAGTCACCTTTAGTGTAATGTCTTTTCTTTATAAGACATAATTTTTTTTTTCAAACATCTAGTGTTTTAATAAACTAAAAAAAATCATTTTCCCTCTCTTTCTCATCTCAAACAACATTTACCTTTATTCTCATAATTGTTCGATGAATTATCTTCCTAAATAATTTGTTATTCGAAATAAAATCCTTTTGTTCAAGGATTTTGTTAAACATTAAATGAATCACAAACTTTGTTTTCCTTTACAAGTATTACATATTTATATTTGGACGCAACGTGCAAGTTTTTATATTTTGTATAGAAATATATTATCAGATGCCATGGCTATCATGTCATTGTAAATTTCATGAAATTTTGTGATGATAATGTGGATATTGGTTGCTCCTCGTACATTTTGATACCATTTTCAAAAACCTATGAAACTTTGTTTATCATGGGTTCCATTTTATATAAAAGTTCAAAGACGACTTTACGATAACTCTCAACTACCAAGGAGTTTGAGTTTGTTAGTATTGGGCAAGGTTCAACTGCTGTGAGAGATTTCCCTAGAGCCATGGAGGCATCTTGAGGTAGTGGTCGAATGTGTTGAGTGCCCAAAGAGATTAGATTTAAATGATCTTGTAGACTTGTGCACCCAAAAGTGGATCATAACCCACCTTTATGTTTATACTTTTGTTCCCCTTCTTGAATCCTTTCTAAGGACTAAGATAGGGTTTCCTCTCTCAGCCACTACCCTTTCTTATAGTAACAGGGGCACTGTTACACCCTAAAACTGTCCTAATGCTCCAATCCCTTGAAGTCCCTGGCCAAAACATTCTGTTGAGGCCTTACTACTCACTCCTATGTATTCTGATGCACCTTGATACCTAGCACAAGGCATTAGACAGGCCTGACACCTCTTATCCACTATCATAAGGCGCCGGTGGCGCCTGTCACATGACCACAAAGAGCGTCGACGCACTTTGTTGAGAAATATTTTCATTGATGACAAACCATTAGTGACAAAGGCATAATGAAGGTTAATGATATGGACAAAACAAGGTTGATGGCATGGAAAGAATATGTGCACTAGATGACAAGGCATGATATTGGAATTGTATGACATGAAGAATATGGCAAAAAGGACATGACTTGGGTATTGGAACATAGGGCATGGCCAAATGAACAATTGTGTGGTCATTTGTGATCATGGACCCTTGGAGATGGTCCTAGTGCATGCAAAGTGGTGTGATGAACCAAGTGGTGTTATTCCCAAATCCTGTCTCCAACATGTGATGAGATCCTTAACACCCTATTTTTTCCCTAAATCCCAAACTTGGAGTGGAAACTTGCTCTAGATGTTAATTCTACATAAAAAGCCTAGCACTGCACTTTCCCTTTAGCTGATGAGCGGTACCTTGTTCAACACCGCTTGAGTCCTGTTATAGAAAAGTGGTGCCACCGCGTATATGCTTTGTTCTTGAAGCGGTTCTTACCCTTCATCGCTCTGTCATAAAGGAATAAAAGCGGTAACCTTGGTAAAAATGGAAAAAAGAGGATTCTCGATCCTTCTAGAACTTGAGCCTCATGTTCTCCCTTATCCCTATCAATCTGGGTTGGTTGGAGTCGAGATCCCACTTGGTAGGATCTTATAGCCACATCACCCACAATTCTCTCAACTATCCCTATCCATTGAGGCCTATAAATACAAGCTCATGTCCCATAGTTGAGGGGGACAACTAAATGGTAATGTTATGCTATTGAATTGACTATCTAGCCCAATCCATTGGAGAGCACAAGAGAGCAAGTTGGAGTTATCAGGGATGAGGTGTTTGTCTTGTGGAGGAGTTTGTCAACACTAAGGAAATGGTTGTAATCTTCTTCATTCATTTCTTAATGAAAAGCTGATTTCCATCCCACATATCTGTTGTACTGATCTCGCATGTATATGTTACTGGATTCCTTAGTCACTAGTATGGATGTATAAATAATGTTATGGTAGCTTTGATGTTTTGGTTTGTTTGACATGTGTTGTAGGTACACAGGTTCATCATCAAAGCATTATTCCAGGTGTTTACAACATTCAGGGAAGGTCTTCATCCTTTGTCATTCATTTATTTGTTCTGTATCTGAACCATTCAAACCAGAGGAACAACTTCTACCCGCAGAAGGTGCAATATTGCTGACAACAAGTGGCTTGTGGACACACTCTTATAATAATGTGGTGACCTTGAGGCTTGATTGGGAGGTTAAAATGCATAAAATAATAAAAAGACATGACACCTAATACACTCTCTTAATGATATGATGGTGCATACCCTAAGTCCTTGATAATAATGGCATTGGATGGATTTAAGACATGGCAAGGACAAGATGACCAGTCCTGCTGCATTTTTTTCATGCCCTTCACTCCTAATCCAACTGCATCACTCTTCCACGTAACCCCCCTCCGCATCGACACCTCCTCTCCCCTCCCATTCCTGCTCCCCGCACCTTCCCTCCTACTCGCCACCCCTCCCACTCCTGCTTGCTTTTATCTCGCCCACACCATCACACTACAACCTACAACACACCACTATAACCCTAAGCCGCCAATTCCTCCTTCAACCCTAATTTCATCCACCTTTCAAAAACAGAACATTATAATAATAATAATAGTTATTATATGTTTAAAAAATAAAAAATAAAAGTATAATAAATTATTATTACAATTAATAATAATTGTTATTATATTATTAATATTATTATTATTAATTTTTAATATAGTAATAATAAATATATATTTTTAATAATTGTAGTTATTACAATTATTATTAAAGAAAATGGAATATATAATAATATTATTACATTTTAAATAATAATAATTATTATCAAGGAAAATAATCAAATTCTTTTGAATAAGAATTGTTTGGAGAACAAAACAAAATCAAATGACAAAAAAAAGAGTCAAAAGAAGGCTTATCAAGAAGTCGAGACTCGCTATCGTCAAAGAGGTCAAGTCAACTAATACTAATTATCATCAAAGAAGTTGAAGATTGGTTATCATCAAAGAAATCAAGTGAAAGGAAATCAACTATCGTCGAAGAAGTCAAGAATTATGGTGAATTCTAAATCAGAATTGCAATCCTCACTACAAGTAGCATTGGACAAAGTAGAACATTATAAGAAAACCAATGATCGTCTACTATCGGACATGACAAAGCTGTATATTTCTAAGGGATTAATAGAGCAGGAGAATCATTATCTAAAAATCCGTATTAAGAGATTATCTACTCAAATTGAAGAATTAATGAGTAAAAAATATACCAATCAGAATCTACAAAACCAAAAAATCATGAAAGAGGCGGTCAAGAATAAAAAAGAAATGAAACAATTAAACAAAATCATCAAGGACAAAGATGAAAAAATGAAACAAATTAAGAAAAAAGTAAGATGCCAAGAAGCAGAGAATTTCTGCCTTCAACAACAAATTGAGGAACTCCAGCAGAAAGAGGATGACTAAAAAAAACACACAAGTTGGAAATTGCGAAATTCAATAACACATTAACAAGTAATACTGAAGAAATATATCGATTAAGAAATCATAATAAAATATTAGTTACGAAGATCAAGAAGTTGAAGAGTACCAAGAATGCAGGCAACTCGAATGAAGACATCGAAGGAAAAGTCCTAGAAAAGCAAGAACAAAATCAATGCCTTCTAAATCTTATTAAAGAACTTAAGGATCAGCTTAAGAAACACAAAGACGAAGAAAAAACGCAAGAATAAATTATTAGGAAAATTCAAAGTGAAAATAAGCAATTAGAAAACAAGTTAAAATGTATACAGGACAAAACATCAAAGTCGTTAGATATACAATTTATGGAAAAAGCACACTTATTGACCCAGTTCAGATCATCACTCTAGATGTCGCTCCAATAGAAGAGAAGTCTACACAAAGATTAACCTAAAGAGACACCACAAACTTGATAAGAGAAAATGACGTTGAAAAACCTCCCCATCGACATCCAAACCATAGCAGTCAATATCTTAATAATCGTAAACAATCTACAGAAATCACTGACACCCATGCACTCAATTCTCAGGATGTTAGTTCACTTATAAAGTGTGACTTTCAACAAAGAATCAATTTGGGGTGGATTGACCCATCCACATATCAAAAGTTATGCCCTACACTCAGGAGTTCGTATCGACTTGTGTCGTCATCCAGAACATTGCACAGAACGATGCGACCACATTATAAGGCTTTGAGGACAAAGCCTTTCTAAGATAGTGGAAATGTAACAAATATAAAATAATATATTAATTATAGTTTATTAATTACTAAGTAAAAGGGTGTAACACTTCACTACACATGCTCGAGCCTATAAAGGAGAGCCTCATTGTAAAATCTTATCATCTGATCTATTATCAATATTTATTATTACTTACCAACATGTGGGATTCAGATTACCTATGGGAATTTTAGAGAATTTGTGTGCGTTAAAGAATATTTTATGCTTCATTTGTCTTGTTTCTCTCAGAGTTTTGTCTTGTTATTTGTGTTCTTTGCAGGTATAGTTGATCGCATAAGGATCTACAAAACAAGGACAACCTTCCACACTCAAGGTAAGGAGAGCTTGACATTAAAGTAGCTCAGTCATCTAGGGAGAGGATACATCATTGTGTCCTTTTGTTCTAGACTCGCACCATGCAAGCTATGGGAACAAACGGTGTCTACACTATTTTAAATATTCTCGGCAACAAAATTGGAGACCATAATGGGGAAGATCCAATTAGATCTAGAGCAGATCTAGTTAGATCTAGAGCAGATCTAGTTAGATCTGTGAATTTTTTATGTCACTTTTGATTACAAACTTGTGAATTTTGTTTTCTTACTCATTTAGAGTTTTAAGGTGAGTGATCCACCTTACTACACTTTAATTTTCCTTCTATGTTTTGTGTTTTACCTTACCTTCATTCCAGTTTGATCCACATTGGTTTATCTTGCAGGTTACTTGGATTTTTGGTTCTCTAGATCTGTTGACACACCTGGTTGTGCTTGATAGAGCATCGAACCCTTGTTGACGCATGCTACCTACTGCCATAGAGAATTGCTGATGCCTGTCCCCCTCAAGCATAGTGTGCCGCTAACACCTCTCAGTAGAAGACAAGGAGTGCTGTGTGACTGCTGACGCCCTGGTGTAACCCTTCAGAGTGCGCCTAGGTAGGCCATCTCCAACTCTAAGGATTTTCCTTGAATTTTTTTTGTTACTCTTTGTTTTTTTTTGTCAATCTTCATTTTGGCTTATTGACAGGTTTGATAGTGTTTTTAGCATGAACTTCTTCTTTGGATTTAGATCTCAAGAGTATGGTTAGTAGAAAGCTTTGAAATTGAAATTTTTGTGTGGATTTTAGTCTTTAGTTCATGGTTTTTCTATTGATCCTATGGAAAATGCTCTTAGATATGTAGGAAAGGATAGTGTTGTAGTTTCTTGTACTCCATTTTGTGTGATCTTTTAGCCTTTTCTTTTTTCAAATTACATCAAAAACAAGAAAACAATTGTTTGTTTTCTTTGATTGCTTTTGGTTTGCTTGAGTAATTAGAAGATTTATTTTTTGCAATTGATTAAGAAAGCATAGGAATTTATACATTAGAATATTTTATTTCCTTTTCATCTCATAGATATCTTAGGATTAGTATTGGAAATTGTTGTGTGTTTTGGAAATTTTTCGAAAGCTTGAAGGTGAAATTGTTGAAAGTTGCATAGTATTCTTGTTTGGAAAAATAAAAGTCTCTCTCTTACTTTAGGTAGAGAGTTCATCGAAGAGAAATATTGCATTGCATATAGATCTGTTAATCTTGCAAATTGATCTGCATTCCACAAAAATTCATTGACGATCAAGATAAGATTGGATGGTAGCTTAGGTTAAAATATTTAGTAATTTGGGTGATAGGTTAGAAGACGTGTGCTAGCGTCTATAAACATAGGAGCTGTCATTTTTTGCAGGCACTTCATCTAGGGGATCATGCAATTCTTAGACGTACCAACCAGTATATAAAACAAATTTTCATGTACCTTTAAGGTATATCGAAAGGTTCTTCACGTACTTAATAGTATATCAAAAGGCCCCTTTCGAACAATTATGCATCAGACATCAGTAACCCGGATTTCAGCTCCCACATACCTCGTGTATATCAGGAGACCCCTCTAGGAAACTGACACCAACTGAAAAGATCCTTTTGGTCATCTTGTTGGAGGAATACACTGAGAACAACACTCGGGGAGCTACTACACATGTGCTGTGTAGGTAGTCGGATATTGAGGAAAGGGTACCATCCCAATCCTCCTTGTCTCGTTTTAATGCTGGACCCTTTGGTATATCGCGAGTTGCGACAACTTGATAATTATAGTAAGGAACTAGCTTTCATCATCCCCTCCTATCACTTAAGTTTTCCTGTGGCCTTAGCTTGCATATGATTGTTTGTGTGTGATCTCTTATTTTGATAAAAATTTAGAGTAGAAGTTTTTAGCCATCATTCTGGCTGAGTTACCTGTGAGACGATCTTGCAGGTTGCAAGTTTTACCACCTAACTTTCCTCCTCTTGTGGAAGAAAGAGAAGGGGAAACCATGGACCAACCGGCTATGGATGATTCACATGTAGGAGTTCTGGTTACTGAATCTCGGGAAGAATTTTATTCCTTTGAAAATCCATCCACTCCTGTGATAGTTCAACAACCTTCTGCAGAAGATACAACCTTTGATTTTCCTACAGAGGGTAAATCTGGTGCATGAGACTAGGTTTTTTCCTATCCATCAGATGACACTATGGCATCAAAATTTGGTCCAACTTCTGCATTTTTGGATACTTCTTTAGGACAGACCATCTATGAGAATGGAACCACTATCTTACCTTATGTTACCCCCCCTCGAGAAACCATATTCATTGCAGAGGAGGAGATCCTTAGGCCTGTTCATTAGACCCTTACTTGTTTACATAGAATCGGGGATAACCTAAGGAAAAAAATCTTGTCTCCCTTCCTTGCTCGTTCGAGAACAGATAGTCCGGAATAACATGCTCCTTTACCATCTCATGTGGCATTTAACTCAGGGTCACTAGTTCAAAATGTGGTCAGTTATGATCCATATCAACCATCCATCCCTGCTCCACTGGTCCAAAATCTCCCATCTGTTTCTAATTCTCCTGTACCTTCCCCGACTGGGGGGAAACCCCCAACGCAAATTTCTTTATCAACCAAGGGAATGACTTCCAACATGGGGAAAAATTCCATTGTAGGGAAACTAGTAGTCAGTGTATCTTCCAAGAATACCAACATGGTTATCCCCTCTTTTGGCATGGGACAACCCTCATGGGTTTATCCTACTTTTAGTCAACCTTCATGGGGTTATACCTATCCAGGAAACCAACCACCTATAGGAAATAAAAAATATCAACCTATAGCATCAGGATTAGTTTACCCCAAAATTCCTTACCCCGAAAGTATGAATACCACATGGGGGAAAAATGATTGGTTAAATGTCCTCGTATCTGGAGGATCACCTGCTAATACTATTGGAGGATATGGAGGTCAATCTTTTGGAGGTCCACCTTTTGGATGTTCTTCACCTGGAGACCCATCTTTTGGAGGCCCACCTTTTGGAGGCTCACCACCTGGAGGGCCGCCCCCCGGAGGCCCACCATCTAGAGGTCCACCTCCTCCAAGAGACCCACCACCATGAAGAGGACCCTCAGGAGGATCATTTGTGAATCAACCACCCAATCATCCAGTCATGGGAAAATAATCAACACCTGTTTATCGATCAACTTACAGTCCTATTGGTCTACAAATGCCTTATTAGTATTACTAGTACCCTCAACCTATCCAACAATTACCATTTTTGGCTACTTTAGATATGCCAGATCTGTCTAGATTAATCAATGGCCCCATCCATCATGATCCCTTTTGGTCGACTATCCTTGTTAAGTTACCCTCTGACATACCCAAATTCGATGGTAAACCTGGTGGATATCCCAAGAACCACATGATGACATATCATTTTTGGTTCTCATCAAATTCTCTGATGGATGGTTCCATTCGTCTTATATTGTTTCAGAGATATCTCACCAGGGTGGTCGCAAAATGGTATATTGAGTTTCCTCAACATTCCTTTTGGGATTTCAATACCTTAGCAATGACCTTTTTGACACATTTTCAGTTACCAATCTGATATGACATGTACGGATCTTTTAACCTCACTTCACCAAACCAATTCCACCAATATATCTGATCATATACATGAGTGGAGACGATGAAATAGGTTGATAAAAGATCCCATTCCCGATCAGTTGCTTGTCGATTTGTTTACCAAATATTTGCTTCCCCCCATTTCTAGGGATGTCTCCATGGGAGGTGTTGTTACTGAGGATCAAGCTATTAGTCGTGCTCAGTACCTTGACTTGTTATATTCCCAGTCAGGCACTCTGTATGACTTAGTCCCCCATGCTCCTCATCCTACTTTAGATCCTTCAAGACCTTCAACAGAACCACACGCTGATGAAATTCTTGGTTCTGTCCAAATAGGGTCAACAACGAAATCCTCAAAAAAACAACAACCCACCGCATCTGCTAATCATACTGTTTCAAATCCCAAGAGTGATTCCCCTCCTATTGTTTCAACCGAAGTGAATGTGTCCAATCCTCAGAATCTTTGGGAACAAATAAGAAAGGAGAGAATAAGTCCAAGAAATCTGATAACCAACAGGAAGGTAATAAAACAAAAAACCTTGATGTCGAACCTAAGAATAAGAGAAAGGTAAAGTTTCCCTGCCTTATATGTGGAGGTGACCACTTCACCAAATAGTTTCCTCATCATGCGGAGGTCAGTAAATTTCTTAAAAATACCCTCACCCTGATAGTTTTAATGAATCCTTCCCCACCCAACAACAATTGATTTACCACCAGTCCTTGCATGGGTCTTCTTCGTCGTCCATAGATGAATCTAAAATGATGTCTAGTGAATTTGTTAGTATCACTACTAGATCCCAGAGTTATGACCCTTCACCAGAGAAAAAGGTGGATAATGTTACAACAGATAAAACTGTAGCATCCATCCCTACTCCTATTAATGGTGTTCAGATTGAAAAACCTATTCTCGATACAGTTCTTTAGCCACCTAAGAGTACTATTCAAAAATAAGTATTCAATCCTAACACACATGATGCCCAATATTAAAACATAGTTGAAGATATGGCTCAGGAACCCTGCTCTATGTTGACCCTTGAGGTACTCCAAATGTGTCTTGGACAACTCAAGAACTTGTTATCGGTTCTCGGGGCTATGGATCTTGAACATAACAACATTACCGCCTTCAAACTGGACAACTTCAATTCTAGGCTCTCCCATCAATTAACTTTCCAGTTACATATGAAATTTATTAGTAATATAATCCATCGCACCGTATTGGACGAGGATGCCTGCACTCCGGTCATGTATTTATCTTGCTGGAGAGTTACTGGCTACCCAAATATTAACCTTTCACCCACAACATTAAAGGTATTCGATGGTCGTGGTTTTCAACCTTATGGATTACTATCCTCCCTCTAGGTTGAACTTGGGGGGGGGGAATCAGTGTCCATTCATGTTGAAGTTGTCGATGCTCCTTTATATTACAATCTTCTTCTATGTTAGAATTGATTCTATGCAATGCAAGTTGTTGCTTCATCCATATTTTGAGTAGTCCAGTTCCCATTCTAAGGGAAGATAGTCACGATTGACTAGTTATATTTCTGTTCACCAGACACGATTTCAAATTCTGTGAACAATGTTCCACTCTTGGCTTCCTTGGTCTCGCAATATTAAAAGATAGGTGTAGGTATTCTTAATGACTCCTCGATTATGGGAGATTTTCCATTGAATAACCCTCATCCTACTTCGCAGTCTGCATCTGTGAACATGATCTTAGCTTTGAGGTATGACACCATAGCTAAAGGAAAATAATTCACTTATTAGACATCATTGAGTCATTTTGAAGAAATGTACCAGGCTATTCATTCCACCAGTGACCCCACCATCAATGATAATTTCTTGGTGGCATCAAACCCGTATCACCTACCATATTGGTTAGATTCCCTGCCCCCATCTCTGGATTATATTTTTCATACACTTCCATTCGATGAATCCATCATGGAAGTCATGTATTTAGATGAGATTCCTTGGAAAGATCATCCTCATCGATCCTCTTTCCTTCTTGATTACCATATGGTAGAAAAACATTTTGGAACGACGATTTCATCTAATATTGTAACTGATCCTCAGTCACCAGTACTCATCCACAATGTTGAGTCTGAGGGTTATCTGAGAAACATTACTAAGACCATTCCAGTTGATATATCAGTGAAGCCCAGAGTTGTAGAAAACATCAACATAGGAAAAAATTCTTTTGTTTCGGAACTAAAGTCTTATACGACCCTTTTTAAGGAATTCAAAGATATTTTCTCTTGGATGTATGAATAAATTCTAGGGATAGATCCTTCGACGTAGTTCACAAGATTATGACTTACCCTGACGCAAAACTGGGCCTTTAGAAATTACGACAGGTTCTGTTAGAATAATCAACCCATAGTTAGCTACCTTAGACATTAATTTCATTATTTTTGTCTTATTTGCCTAGTTCATGTGTCCCACCTTGTGCAAGTTGTCATTTACCTATCCATAGTGGTCAAACTTGCCTTATTTGACTCATGTAGCGCTTGGGAAACCTCAAGGAATCAAATCTGCTTTATTCCTGGCCTCCTAAGCGTCCTTCTGCTTTTTCTGCTTTATTCCCTGCTTTTTCAGTGTTTTAAGGCAAATGGAAAAGCTTGACTAGGTGAGGTTGACTAGTTTTCTGTCCTACACATCCTCCACTCTTTTCTCCTTTGAAAAGCATGTATGAGTTTTCATTCCATCACTCTTTAGCTTGCCTAAGTGCTTTTTCCAATTCGTGAACTCCATGATTGATTTGGAAACTACTTTATGCACCTATGGGGGATTTGCTTATTTTTAGTAAGCCTGCTTTTGACTAGATTCGAATTGCCTCCTCATGCAATCGAATCTCCTATGTAATTATTTAATGCAACAACCTATTATGTTACAGGGTTGGCTATTGTACACTTATTCAATACAATTTAGTGTTCAGCTCATTATTCAGTCTCTTTTGTGAGTGATTTTGCATGTTCAATTGATAATTGCTGTGAGTAAAATTAATCTATCACTGGGTTCAATTTCCACATGGTATCAGAGCCATTGTAGATCGATTTCTCTCCTTCAAAATTGTTTTGCAGGTTCGACATCAGTGACTGGGAGCCTTCTACTAACAGCCGAGATAATTTCTAAGCTATGGGTCAATCTTAGAAGATCATCTTGACTCCCTTCAACTTCTTTGAATGGAAAGCAGAGATGGAGATACTGTTTAGAGAGAAAGGCCCCTATAGGGTGACTACGGCAACATAAGCAGAGCCCAATGTAGTTGCAGAGAAGATAAAATGGCACAACAGGAGGGATGAGGCCTATGGTCTCCTGTGTTTGAGTATTTCTAGAAACCTCATTTTCCATCTTGATGGGTTGACATCACCGAATGAAGTATGGGAGGAGCTTACTAATCTTTTTGGAAAGACAGATGATATGAGGGGACATCAAATCAAAAATGAAATGATCTCCCTGAGTCCAAATAGCTTTGAATCCCTACAACTCTATTTCTCCAAGTTCAAAGCACTTGTTTTGCAGCTAAAACAATGTGGGATCGAAAAGAAAGATGATCAGCTGGTCTTGGCCATTCTCTCAAAGCTTGGCCCTAACTATTCAGTGTTTGTTTCGACCTTCTATGCCACAAAGTTGACAGCTCGAACCTAGAAGATGCCTAGCCTTGCATATTTCATGGAATCTCTCACACAAGAACAGGACAAGCTGGTGATGATGGGCACCATCAAACCATCCAAAGACCAAGCTTTGGCTGCTAGAGATTCAAAGGTGGATTCAAAAAGCAAAAAGAAAGCTAAAAAGCCACCTGAGCAAAAGAGAGACAAGAACAAGTCTCCAGAGGAGCCACAAGGTTCCAAGAAGAACTACCAGAAGAAGAAAAACAAAGGAGAAATGAGCAAGTGCGCATATTGCAATAAGGGCAATCACACTGAAAGCTCTTGTATGAAGAAGCAAATAGACATGCTGACCCAACTCTTGGAGAAGAATGGGATCTCCCTTCCAGACAGCTCAAAGAAGAGAGAAGGAGGATCAAGTTCAGATGACAGAGAGAGAGTTCATGCATTGGTTGCTGGCACATCAAGCTCACCCAGTTTTATTATTGATTTTGGAGCTTCAAGACACATGGTTTTGACCAAGGAGGCATTCTCCTCACTTGACATGTCGAAGGGACCACCTATAGTACTGGGAGATGACTCTCTCACTGAAAGTTTGGGCAAAGGGAGGATTGATCTTGATCATGGTCAGTTCAACAATGTGTTGTATGTGCCTGGTCTTGCCTCCAACCTCTTATCAGTGTACCAGATGACTCACACTAGGTCTCCAAAGAAGGTCATATTCTCCCCTGATGAAGTTGAGATCACAGAGATATCAAGTGGTAAAGTCATTACAAAAGGAGTTGCAAATCATGCTCAAAAGGTATACATGTTCTCACACTTCCTACCCTACTCAAACCCGTCTGCTCTTCTGATTCATGCTAATGAGGAAAGCAAGCTTTGGCATGAAATATTTGGCCACCTAAATTACAAGTATCTTTCTGATCTTAGTGAAAAAGAGAAGGTCATAGGGTTGCCCAAGATAAAATTTTCCAAAGGAGTCTTCCAAGGTTGTATCCTAGGAAAACACCTAGAGCATAAATTTGAGAGAGCTAGTCATGAGAGAACCTATGCACCCCTCGAGCTGATCCACAGTGATGTTTCTGGACCATTCCCTCATATGTCCATGAGTCAGGCAAAATATGCATTGACTTTCATAGATGACTTTTCCAAGTATTGCTGGGTTTACTTCCTGAAACACAAGTCTGAAGTTTTTGGCCTTTTCAAAGTCTTTAAGGCTTTGGTTGAAAACCAGTCTAGGAGGAAAATCAAGGTCCTCAGATATGACAATGGTGGTGAGTATGTCAAGTCTGAGTTTATTAATTATTGTACAGATGCAGGTATTCAGATGCAGCATTCTATCCCTTACACACCACAGCAGAATGAAGTTGCTGAGAGGAAGAACAGATCATTGAAGGAGATGGCAACATGCATGATGGAGGCCAAAAATTTGCCACCAAAGTACTAAGCCAAAGCTATCAACTATGCAGCCTATATCCAGAATAGGGTGCCTCATAAACATCTTGATGGTATGACTCCTTTCGAAGCATGGAGTGGGCACAAGCCAGATGTGACCCATTTCAGGATTTTTGGCTCAAGGGCTTGGGCTAGAATTCCAACAGAAAAGAGAAAGGATTTGCAGCCCCAAAGACAAGAGTGCCTATTTGTTGGGTACTCTGAAGATTCAAAAGGGTACAAGCTGATAAATTTGAGCACAAACAAAGCCTTCATTGAAAGGTGTGTTCAGTTTAAAGAAGAACCCCTTGCAGCAGTGGAAGTTGGAGAAACCTCTTCACCACCTGAACCTCTGAAAGTAAGTGAAGAGTTTGTTGAACATGCTGATTCTGATATGTCTGATAGTGATGAGTTTATTTCAGACCCTAACAGCCATCCAAGGCCAAAATGGGCAGCCAAGACACTACATGCAGCAGGAGAGCTAGCTGGGGATCCCAATGACCCAAGGATGACTAGATCTCAATTTGAGAGTGGTCTGTGCATGAAGGATCCTATGTTTGCTGAGAAATGCTATTTGATGGTGGAATCAGATCCTAAAACATATGAAGAAGCAGGAGGAGATCCAAGATGGCAAGCAGCCATGAAGGAAGAGTTCAACTCACTCCAGAAGAGCAACACATGGGAGCTAGTGGATCTCCCGCCAGGGAGGAAGTTAGTTCAGTGTAAGTGGGTCTACAAGACCAAATTTGCTGCTGATGGTTCACCTCTAAAGTACAAGGCCATATTGGTAGCCAAGGGCTACTCACAGGTTCATGGCATAGATTACAATGAGACCTTTGCACCAGTGGCAAAGATGGACTCCATCGGGCTAGCCTTAGCCATTGCAGCCTCAAAGCAATGGGAGGTACATCACATGGATGTAAAATGTGAATGGAGATCTCACTGAAGAGATATATATGCAGCAGCCTCAAGGATTTTCTACTAACCCTTCTCTTGTGTGCAGGTTGAGAAAGTCATTGTATGGGCTAAAGAAAGCCCCCAGGGCTTGGTATGCCAAGATTGATAGCTTCTTGCTATCATTGAATTTTGTTTGGTGAAAATCAGATCCAAATGTCTATTTGAAGTTAATTAATGGTTCATTAATGATCATTGTGTTATATGTTGATGACCTTCTCATTACAGGAAGCTCAAAGGATGAGATTGCTTCCTTGAAGGGTGCAATGAACCAAGCCTTCTGCATGACAGATTTGGGGCTCTTAAGCCAATTCTTAGGGCTTGAGATTGCTCAAACCAAAGATGGAATCAAGGTGCACTAGTCCAAATATACCTTGTAATTGCTGAACAAATTTAGAATGAAGGAATGCAAACCAAGCAAGACTCCTTTCCTTTCAGGAGTGAAGCTCGAAGAAGCTGATTCTTCACCTATGGTAAACAATACACTGTATAGGAAATTGATTGGATGTTTGTTGTATCTTACACATACTAGACCTGATATTTATTATGCAATAAGTGTGGCTTCTAGATACATGGATCAGCCTCATGAGATCCATTGGAAAGCAGCCAAAAGGATCCTTAACTTTGTTCAGGGAACAAGGACACATGGGATCTTCTATAAAGCAAAATCTGATCTTGATTTGATTGGATTTACTGACAGTGATTGGGCAGGTGATAGCACAGACAGAAATTCCACATCAGGATATGTGTTCATGCTTGCAGAAGGGCCAATCAGCTGGTCAAGCAAGAAACAGATTGCCATTGCACTCTCATCTACAGAAGCAGAGTACATAGGAGTTGTTAATGCAGAAACTCAATGTTTATGGTTGCAGGGTTTACTTGGAGAGTGTGGATTTGAATAAGAGTACTCAACTACCATCTACTGTGATAACTAGAGTACCATTCGAATCTGCAAAGATCCAGTTCAGAAGCAGAGAACAAAACATATTGAGATCCATATGCACTACATCAGAGAGCTTGTGCATGATGGCACCATTCACCTACTCTTCTGTTCATCTTCAGAACAAGTAGCTGATATCTTCACCAAAGAATTTTGTGAGAAGAACTTCAGCAATCTCAAATCACTGCTGGGGATTGCTGATCATGCTGTGAAGCATGAGTGAAGACAAGATTTCCAAATTTTGTTTTACAGTCCATGTTTAAGGGAGGATTTTCCCATGTGGTTTTTGCCTCTTTCCTTGTTTAAATGGACATGCTGTATGTAAAGGGTGACTAAGCCTTGTTGCTAGGCCCTATAATTTTCTGATATATTACTCATAAGTCAGGCTTAAGGGGGGGTGTTAGAATAATCAACCCATAGTTAGCTACCCTAGACATTAATTTCATTATTTTTGTCTTATTTGCCTAGTTCATGTGTCCCACCTTGTGCAAGTTGTCATTTACCTATCCATAGTGGTCAAACTTGACTTATTTGACTCATGTAGCACTTGGGAAACCTCAAGGAATCAAATCTGCTTTATTCCTGGCCTCCTATGCGCCCTTCTACTTTTTCTGCTTTATTCCCTGCTTTTTCAGTGTTTTAAGGCAAATGGAAAAGCTTGACTAGGCGAGATTGACTAGTTTTTTGTCCTACACATCCTCCACTCTTTTCTCCTTTGAAAAGCATGTATGATTTGTCATTCCATCACTCTTTAGCTTTCCTAAGTGATTTTGCCAATTCGTGAGCTCCATGACTGATTTGGAAACTACTTTATGCACCTATGGGGGATTTGCTTATTTTTAGTAAGCCTGCTTTTGACTAGATTCAAATTGCCTACTCATGCATTCGAATCTCCTATGTAATTATTTAATGTAGCAACCTATTATGTTACAGGTTTGGCTATTGTACACTTATTCAATACAGTTTAGTGTTCAGCTCATTATTCAGTCTCTTTTGTGAGTGATTTTGCATGTTCAATTGATAATTGATGTGAGTAAAATTAATCTATCACTGGGTTCAATTTCCACAGGTTCATCCATGGAAATCAATGACCATTAAGGAAGAAATTGAGAAACTTCTCACTGATGGGTTCATTTACCCCGTAGCTTTGACAAAAAGGGTGTCTAATATTTTCCCTGTAAACAAAAAAATAGGGCACCATTAGGGGTTGTATCGATTTATGGGACCTTAATAGGGATTTTCCTAAGGACAATTTCCCTACCCCTTACATCTATCAAATCATCTATAACTACACCATAAGCGTCAAATTTTCGTTTATGGATGGCTTTTCTGGCTACAATCAGATAGAGATAATCCTATCTGATCAACATAAAACGACCTTCATTTTCCCATGGGGGACCTTTTCCTTTAAGAATTTACCTTTTGGTTTGAAAAACCCTGGCACTACCTTTCAACGTGATATGTATTATTCTTTCCATGACATAAAACACATCGTAGAACCTAACCTTGATGAGTTTCCTGCTCATTCGCACTACCAGGATCACCATGTTGATCATCCGAGAGCCATTTTTCTCGGGTGCCACCATTACAACATATAGTTGAATCCACACAATGTGTTTTTTGAGTCGAGACTTGAATACTACTTGGTTTCATCACTTCCAAGGATGGAATCTGTATAGACCCACTCAAAATTGAATCCATCTTGGCCTTACCCCTGCCTACAAATGTTACAAAACTCCAAATTTTGCAAGGGAAGCAAAACTTTTTACATCGATTCATCTGTAACTACGCTGAAAAAACCCACGGTTTAATGTTTTTATTAAAAAAGGATACACCCTTTGTTTGGGATGACTTGGCATAACATGCGTTCAACACTCTCAAACATGCCATTATGCATGCACCTGTTTGCAACCACCCAATTATACCAAGGACTACTCCTTGTATGTGGCTGCATCCCTATCCACCATTGGAATGATATTGGTTCAAACATATGAACATGACCATGAACATGTGATTTAATACCTTATTAAGAGTCTTCTAGACTCTAAAACTCATTATTCACATGTAGAGAAGTTATCTCTGGCCACGATCATCACGGTATAGAAATTTCATCATTACATCTTGCTATGAACAACCATGATATTTGCAGATTCCAACCCCATGTATTACACCTTGACTCATCAAGTGCTTGGGGGAAAATACTTTCGTTGGATTTTTATCCTCCAAGAATTTGAGTTAGAATTTGTGAAATATAGTTCTAAGAAGTCTCTCGTCTTTGCAGAGCTTATGTGTGACTTTCCCCGTATTACTGAGGATACACATCACTTTGATTCATTTCCATATGGATCATTGTTCCTCATTCGCACGTCCGATCCCTGGTATGGAGACTTGATTCTTTATCTCCAGAGTCAACGCTTCCATCCCAATGCAACCCAAGACAGACATCGTCGTATTCCTCATCATGTAAGCAGTACCTTATCATTAATGATACATTGTACCATCATGGCGTTGATGCAATTTTGTGGCGTTTCTTAACTCATGAAGAGGTTGAATGAGTTTTAAATGACTTTCACTCTGGAGCTTGTGGAGGTCATATTTTGGGATGGCTACAGCCCAAAAAATCTTATGCGCTAGGTACTTTTGGCCCTCAATCTTTAAATATTGTATGGAGGCTATCAAAAAATTCCCACCCTATCAACTTTTCACATCTAAAAAGAGCACCCATCCTACTCCATTACATCCCATCATAATTGTTGGTCCATTCGTGAAATGGGGCATCAATTTTATGCACTGTAATCCTAACTCAGCTTGGGGGCATGATTACATCATTTTAGTTGTGGATTACTTTACAAAATGGGATAAGGCAATTCCTACATACATCGAAGACGAAAACACGACTGCCCTATTTCTTTTCCACCATATTATCTCCATATTCGGAGTATCTCAGGCCATTGTGACCAATCATGGTTCACATTTTCATAATAAAATGATGTCATAATTGAGTGCCAAACTAGGTTTCCTCCACAACAAATCCAGACCCTACTACCCTCAAGCCAATGGCTAGGTTGAATCTATCAATAAAGTGCTAAAAATCATGCTTCAACGGATGGTAGGACGAGACAAATCCATTTGGAATTTACAAATATTTTTCGCATTATGGGCCTATAGGACTACCATTAAAACATCCACTGGCTTCACGCCTTTCCATTTAGTGTATGGGATGGAGGCTACTCTTCTGATAGAATGTGAAATTTCTTCTCTAAATATTGTCGTAGTATTGCTACCCAAAACCACTCTAGAGGAAGAACAGTTCTTATATTTAAAAAATCTTGGTGAGATTCTTCGAGATGCCAGCTTGGAAAATTAGGTGCATAAACGATGGATTAAAGCTCAATACAACAGATTCATTCAACCTCACCTCTTCAATGAAGGTGACCTTGTCTTGACATATGACCATAAACATGACAAGTTGGGGGGTGGAAATTTGGAATCCATGTGGCATGGGCCCTACGTTGTCAGTCGTGTCTTAGAGAAAGGAGTGATGAGTTAATAGATTATGATGGAATACCACTACGAGAGCCTCAGGATGGGCCCTACCTCAAAAAACACTATGCCTAGGTCATCGAGCATAGGTTTTATGAATATAGTGTTTATAGAGTGTTGTGTGTTTTTTGAAGTGTGGATTTGGTGTGAATGTAAGATGTGTCTTAGAAAAACCTGCTTATGTAGTGTTATGTTTAAAATGAATAGATGATCACCTTTTTCAGCTTTGCGGATGGTGCTAGTTGTTACACCTTGAATCTCGCATCAACAACCTGGGTATTGTACTCTCCTACCGGTGATTTGGTAAGCTCAGTAGGAACTTGTTTGGGTCCTGCTACAAACAATCTTACATAGTACCATTCAGAGATTGGTTTGTTGATTGAATATCTAGCTAGCAATATGAGTCAAATTAGGGTTTACCTAGATTTAGAGTTAGTTGTACATCGGTTAAATCGAGTCTACACTGTCCAGAACCCCCTAGTTCTTCATATATTCCGAAGAGTTCGAATTTTGGAAAGGTGTTTTGAACATGTTTCCTACCATCACATCCTGAAACATTTAAACACAGTAGTTGATTCACTGGAAAATTTTGTCTTGGATTGGTATCTTGCTCATATTTGAAGTTCATTTTAAATATTATTTTCATACATTGAATCACATAAACACATAAGTAGCCATTCATACATATAACACACTGCGCACACACACACACATATGTAAATAAAAGTTTTACATATAAACTAGTGTTGAGATATAAACTGAATCCATAAGATTTTAATCCACCAAAAATATGGAGCTATGAAGTCTCTAATACATATAAAAGGGAAAAAATTGAAGCTTCAAAGATTTCAGTATAAATACAATAAAAAAATGAGGAATACACTCTGGGCTAATCCTTGTGCCCATGGTAGCACATCACAGCATGGGCCACTCGGCAGAGTAGCCTCCCAAAGTGTCCGGAAACTCCTGCAGTATGGTGTTGGTAGCACCTAGGAAGGTCATCTATCGAAATGTGAGGTACTCTGAAAATCAGCCGCTGAAGATTGTCCTCAATCTCTTGAATATTTTCTTCAGCCTCCACATTTATGATATCCATATCCCTCACTTCTCCTCTCCTCTCTATGGGTGAGGTTCCCGCTGGACGGGAAGGTCTTATGTCTGCACAAACAACATTGTATGTCTCAGTATCACTCAAAATGAACAAAACAAATGAAATACAACATAAAATAAAAACACATGGAATGGTATTCTTCTTACCTCGATCATACCACTGATCCCCCTCATGCAATGGGAGATCAGGGTCACCCTTGAAGTCCGCTCCAGTGTAGGCGTAGTCCTCAACCATCATTAGTTGGCCTCGTATCCAATGAAAAAATAATGCACCATATGTGACGGTGGGCCCTCCACTGCCACCATGCTGGGCCATGGCCTCGACTCATATCAACATCCTGGGATCCTCTGCATCCATCATGTTTAAAGGAACATGCGGTCACACCAATGACATCCGCTCAAGGAAGAAGGACACCACTACTTCCCCATAGACAAATTATTTTAGTTCCCCCCTTCGACACTTTGTCAACTAATATTTGAGACTTACTAGCAACCCCTCACACCCATTGAATATGGTATGAGCCATACAATCCACCGCATACAGCATGTGAAACCTGTTTCCTGCTACCTTATTTATCATGAAGGCTACAGTCCTCAGAGGCTAGTCTACAATATGCTTGATAAGGATTTTTTCTCCCTGGGATCTAGTACTCACCACACAGTATTCATCTATGAGATTGTCTACTGACATCTCTCCAACCTTGGGACCTGTAAGTAACACTGGAATCCCCCTTCGGGATAATCTAGTCAAGAATTAAATTTCCTTGACATCTATGGTCAATATGTGTGTCCCAACCTGAAACTTTGTTTGATCGGGATTCCACATTTGAATCAAGTGCTCCAACAACCACACATAAGCCATCATTCTTGGAACCCTAAAGTATTTTAGGAGACCGCAATCTCTCAAATCTCTCACGGTCATGGGATCGTTTGTCGCCTGGGTGTCATCAATATCATGCTCACGTTCTTTCCATATCACCATATTGGGAGTCAAATTCCTGTAAAAAACCAATGAAACATCCATTAAACACTTTCTAGACTCCATATCAAGAGGTAAAATCTTAAAATCTTGCTCATTTTTTGGTTTTTTGAAAGGCCCTTGTCACCAATGCATTTTCCCCAAGGGAATAGAGTGACGTCGCTTATCCACCAAAGGGACAAAGCGCCTTCGGTGTTTTTCCTCCTTTCAAGGGGTGCGTCGATGCACCTACATAAAGGGAGAAAAGTGCCATGCTTCTCATGCTCTCTTCATTTGGAGATCGACCTCAAAATTCCAAAAACAAGCTCAAAACAATAAAATGAACTATGAAAGTGTGGAGCTAGGTCTTGGCTATTACTTGGTTCAGACGGTTCGGTTAGAGGTGTCATGTAACTCCCGAAATCTTCACCACAAAATCCCCTCTTATGGACAATTTTTACCCAAATGTCGATAGTTAAAACACAATGGTGAAAAAATTGTTACTATTCTTCTATTTGCAGGTTATTTTAAGTTTTTTATTGAAAATAATTAGTGGAATAATTAAATATTTAGGGGTTTTCTCATGTTTTTCTATATTTTCCAAGGTAAACATGTTATAACATCGTTTTTGGAGATTCCAGGGTATTTTTGGTCTTTCTTGGCTATGAGTGAGTTTCTTTTTGTCTTTTTCACACTTTGAGTTAAGTTGAAAAAGTACTGAGCGCTTTTTATCCCTTCGACGTGCTTGTTAAAAACCTAGTGAAGAGGTATCGAGTGTGCTTTTACTGTTTTTTCAGACTCATTAAAATGGATTATAAAAAAGAACCCCTTACAAAGTCAACTTTAAGCTCTTTTAGAGACTCCTTAAACATGAAAATATCACCAAGTAAGCTTGATGCTTTCACGCTTGAAATTGAATCAAGTACCTTGAATCATGCATGCCTCAATGGCAGGTTTCCTCACTTTCAATAGTTTGCTTTCATCGATGGCCTCCGATTGAAGGATTTTGTCAAGTGTTCAACTTCAAGTCCTCTATTCAAATTCGAAGGAATGTACTGGGATCCCTTGGGAATCATTGAACTCAAGGATGATCTCCTCTGCGCTTGTTAATGGTATACATCAATGGCCGGTAATCAAGTGGTTTCTACCATGTTCGACATTAGAACATCTATTGACATGGGTAGAATCATATCGTTTGGGATTGGAATGAAGACCCTGAATGGTTAGGTATTCACTTGAATATGTGCCTATCCTCAGGTTGCGATGGATTATTGGTTGGATTCATGACATGGATCAACATTGGATGCTTGGTGGCTATGTTCAGGTTTTGAGTTAGGATGACATGGATCTACTTTGTGTGTTATGTAGCCATGTTTTGATTTGAGTCTTGTTGATCATGGATCTATAGTGTATTGTTAGTAGCCATAACATGGTCATTATACATGGATTTATAGTGTATTGGTCCATAGCCATGTTTGATTCAGATAGTTGGTGACTCATCTTTTGTCAAGTCTTTGCTCACCTCTCTTTCTCCGCTGATACCAGGATCAATATCTAGAAAAGAATTTCACCTATCACATTCCTCTATATTCATACTTTGGGGGGCATTCTGTTGCCCCCAAAAAGTATCCTAATGCTCCAATCCCTTGAAGTCCCTAGCCAAAACATTCTTTTGAGGCCTTACTGCTCACTCCTAGGTAGTCTGATGCACCTTGCTACCTATCACAGGGCATCAGAGAGGCCTGACGCCTCTTTTCCACTGACATAAGGTGTCGATGTTGCCTGTCACATGACCACAAAGAGTGCTAACGCACTTATCCTGTTTGCAGGGAGTGTCAGCAGTCCAAAAAGGGAAAAACATAGAAGATTCGAGAAGATTCTAGGTGAAATCCCTCATGGAGGATGATCCTAACTACCTGGGAAAGCTGGCACTCAACCTCCTAACCCCTAGGGATCATTCCCTATATTCCTCCCAAAATATATCAACCTATTTGGGATTCCTTTGGCCTATAAAAGCAAGCTACATGGACCATGAAATGGGAGATCAAGATAGCACCTTTATGCTATTGGATTCAAGTATAGTATAAGAGGTAAAGAGAGAGTGGTTGTGAGTGAGATGTTGCATAGTTTGTAGTGTGTGTGTGAATGAGTCAAATATCTTGTAAAAACAAAGATTTGACATCAAGGGTTTGGTTGTAGATTTATTTTCTCATCTTTAATACAAAAATGTTTCCATTTCCTATAAATTATTCATGTTGATATTGATTGTTTATTACTAGTTTCCTTGATCACTAGTATAGATCACTGATTTATCTTATTGCTCTCATCTCTTGTCTTGTTTTTTTTGTTCTTTGCAGGGATAGTTGATCGCATAAGGATCTACCAAATAAGGACAACCTTCCACACTCAAGGTAAGGAGAGCTTGAAATTCAAGTAGCTCAGTCATTTAGGGAGAGGATACATCGTTGTGTCCTTTTGCTCTAGACTTGCACCATGCAGGCTAGGGGAACAAATTGTGTCCACAATGATTGAAATATTCCTGGTAACAGGCACTAATTATACATATACATGAAGGTAACTAATTATGTTTAGTGTGTTAAAAAATTGAATGTCATTTTATTTTTTTGGGAATGGAACCTCCCAAGAATCCAAATCATATGAGCAAATATTTGTGATTTCCCCGTTGGTTGGAGAAATATTACCACCTCTATTTACTCAATGAAAAAAAAACTTAATCAATGAAATTTGAAACTCGATAAAGGTGCAGAGACTAGAGAAATAATATACATCAGTTGTCAACACCAAATCCAACTTATTAATACAACATATGATAAGTAAACCTGAACGTGGTAATCAAGAAAATGCTCTTACCATAACATTCACAAGGCACATCATTCATCTTCAAAAACAACCAAGAAAAAGGTGAATGATGAACATAACTAACAATCGTTGACAACTTCATAAGAGTATAAAACATGAGTTCACTAAGGTTTCTTTATATATGCACAAAGATAGCTTCAATTATTGATAAAATTATTTGTTTCACATTAAAAAAGTAAGACACAAATCAAGGAAATACATGAAAATAATATGGAGAATAGTTTGCATAATAACCCAATATTGATCTAAGCATTGAGTATAACCTACTTATGTTAAGAGTTATGTCCAACAAACTAGCATATTTATGATAATCAAGTGTTAATAGGCTATCAAGAGAATACCCATTTGACACAACATTTACAAGATACAACATCTAAATTTACAAGCCAGGGAAGATATATTACAACTATTTACAACTTCACAAGAGCGTGATGCACAAGCAAACTATGCCAGAGTATTCCAATATATGAAATACCTTACTATGGAAAAAGAAAGACCATTTGCAAGAGCGCGAGAACTTTTTTATTATTATTATAGAAATTCCTAATGACTTTTGACCTTCTAATTGCTCGATTCTTGGTCTTCTACCTTCATGTATTTTGCTCCTGTAATTATATTCGGCTAATTAATTTTAAAATGACTCATGATTCTATAGACATATTTTATGGACATAATATAAATTAATATTTCATCACCAAATCATTTATTCTCCCCGATTTGTCTTTTAGTAAGCTTGAAAAATTACAATCGATAACATGGATTTGGAGACCTCTTCTTTCATGTTTGAATGGAAATAGATTGTCTTTTCATTATTGGAAATTTTCTCTAATTTGTGAGCATAAGTTAGATTACTTTTCTAGTACAATTTGTTCTTTTGAAATTGTAAATACTCTTCTTCTCCTTCGCGTTGATAGCTTCATGCCGATGATAAAAATAGACATTATAGAACACTTGTTCTCCTTGTGATTTTAACTATTTTTCTTTCTTTCCAACAAAATCCAATTTCTATGAACTCATTGAAATATGTTTGCAAAAACAATAAAACCAATAAGTGATGGGTCTCTTTCATATATATACATACGAGAAAAATAAATGTTTGTTTCAAAGTTTACAAGTAGTCTAGCATGAGAGATTAATGTAGTATAAAACTAAGAGCCTTAAGATCAAATTAGGGAGATGCTTCAACGATTTCCCTACAAAGTAAAAGGAATTATATGGATAAGCATGAATAACCATGAGAATGAATGATATAATGTTCTTTCTTAAATAACCATGAGTATGAATGATATATTGTAACCATGAGAATGAATGATATAATGTACTTTCTTAAATAACCATGAGTATGAATGATATATTGTAACCATGAGAATTAATGATATAATGTACTTTCTTAAATAACCATGAGTATGAATGATATATTGTACTTGCTCAAAGATAAGTATCCAAACTTTGTATAAGCATGAAGGATTCTAGAAATAAGAATGAGCATGAAGGAAAAAAAGTATGAATGCAAATTATGGATTCTTTTCAAACTCCTTTAAAGCTTACAAGCAAGACAAAATATATAGATAAGCATGAATAACCATTAATATGAATGATTTAATGTACTTGTTTAAAGGTAAGCATGAAAACTTAAAGTTTGCATAAGCCTAAAGGATTCAAGAAATAAGCATGAGCATGGAGGAAAACAAGCATGAATGCAAGTTGTGGATTCTTTACATGCATAGCTTCAAATAGGTAATAAACTTTTCATTGAAATTAACAATTTGTTTTGTCAATCTTATGTTCATCAAAAAAACATGGAAGCTTTTTATATGTGAAATGCAAAACAATCATGACATTAAACTTTGAATGTACAATAACTAAAGGTGGTTGTCATGTTTGTGCTATATGGGCAAGGAAAAGTTGAAACAAAGTCTTTTAATGCAAAAAAATCGCTTCCCTATGCTAAGTTTACAACTCCCAAAATTCAAATCTTTGGGCACAAGAAGGGATGTTGAGTCATGGTTTCATTTGCATAATGTTTTGTCTCTTCATTCTGTAGATATTGGTGCATGAATGGGATCCAAATTTAGCCATTTATTTCTTTACAAATCTACAAGACAATCTTCAAATGTTAAATGCAAAGAGAATTAAAAGAAATCAATTTGGCACAAAACCTCCATGATTTCATCTTTGCAATGAACACATTTGGCTAAAAATTTCAAGGGAAAATAATGAAAGCTTGAAACTTGATGAAACATAAAAATGCAACTTTGAAACTCTGTCCTCTTCACTTCAGTAATGGAAAAGAGTCCATGTGCTTTGGAATTTATTTTCCATCCTCCAACCATCAATCCATGGAAAATTTCCTTGTTAAGAGGGTACGGTATATTATGAGATTAAAAATTATTGTGCTCTTCTTTTAAAAAAACACTCGTTTATTGAATTTTTGCTTAGGTTTTCTTATGGAAACACATACACCACATTATACTGCTTGATGAAAAATTTATAATTAAAATGAGAAATGTAGCCATAAAAACTCACATTTTAATGTTAAAAACGTAAAAAAATCCCCAAATTGAAAATGGTTGTTATCTACATTTTTTGGGGGATAAAATCACAACTTTTTTGAAAGACCAATCGTTTTCATTGCAATTAAAATCGTAAATCGACCTCTGAATCCAAAAAGGGTGCTACCGGTAGCACATTTTTTTGTTTTTACTAGGGTTTAAATTACATATTATTTGGAACCCTGACCTTAACAACCAATGTCATTGCAATCAAAACACTAAATCAACCTATAACATACCCTGTGTTACACAAATACACCAATACCAATATGTATCTAGAAGCAAAATGCATTTCAATAAACAAATTTCTCCCTTAAGACGTATGGAGGGCTCTTTGGCCCTCCACAATAGAAGCTTACGAATTATAGATTAATTTTCATAGTTATTGATTAAATTTAGTTAAATAGTTTATTAATTAACATAATTAAATAGTCCCAATTGTTATTATCACTTTCCTGACTTAATTCTAACATCGGCAGTTAGAAATCATAATGCTAGCACAACATATATAAATCACATTACCAGTATCGACATTTCGATATTGGAACTCTAATATTTTGAAATCGTACATCGAATGTCAGAATGAGTATGAACTTCATTCTTGATGATCATGCCTATTCCTATGTCGGTACTTCGGACCTCGGGAGTTGACACTAGATGAAAAACAAATTTCCAACGATGTTTTCTACGCTGACATCAACATCACCACCTCGACATTAGAACTCTAGATACTTAACTTTCCCCGGGATCTATCACCCTCTGACTCAAAAGTCATAAGTCCGAAGTCAGAAATTGAAATGCAATCACTACTTCACAAAGAAACCCTCGATTCTGACATTAGTACCTCAACACTTCGGCCAGGAACACTCAAAAATATTCTTCCAATTCATAAGATGTGTGTAGATGAAAATTAAACATACACAATGAAAATAAAATTGATCCACACACACATTTCATGCATATACAAGCATAATCAAATACAAGCATCGATTAAACATTTATGATTCTAATACACAAGAATACTTATCTTAAACAACACAAATCCAAGTAGTTGGTTGTTTAAGAGAGACTTTCCACCCAACTGCAGGAACTTTGTCCAACATATACTCTTTATGCTAAGAGGCCACCCCCAAGCTGGGATATAAGGGCATTCGGGCAAAGGAAAAAACTACAGGCTTCTCTCTCTTATCTCATGACCCATTCTGCTCTCTATGCTTAGCCAATTTCTCATTCAAATCTCTACAAGGATCTCACTAATCCCTTATAGCCTTAGCTTCCATAACACCTTCCCCACACAACACCCTTCCTGGCTCAAGAATCCCCTTCACCAATCCACAGTTATCTTGGGTGTTCCATATTGTTGAGTGCTTTCAACGTGTGCATTGAAGCAGACTAGCCTACTAAATGTTGTTGGAGAACCACCTAGAGTCTAAATTCATGGCTTCTCAACCATTTGTGAGAAATACAACTCAATGGAACAACAAGATTTGAACCTGAAATCCGATGCGAAAATCCAATACAATCTAACAAAATTAACCCTGTCGTCGAATTTCACCCTTTTAATTACGATTTTTATGTTTTATTTTTAAATTTTCTCCAGTTTCCATCAGATATCTGACGGTCATTGGTTATGCGACCACAGTCATCAATTACCGACTACAGTTGTCAGATATTCAAATTTTGTCATCAGATTACTGACGACAACATTACAACAATCAATATCCTAATTTCGTCAGATATTCTATGATAATTTATTTTTAGAAACTATATAATAGGAGTACTCTGACATGTTTGGTATACAAGTGACGGTTTGCGGAAGTTTTAAATCTTCGCACAAACTGTTTTACATACAAAATGCCACAATTATTTCAATTGTTACTATGATTAAAAATATTGAAGTGTGGACCTTGATTTTTTAAAATCAATAATCATCAGTCAAGCTTGGTATTAGAAAATGGCATAACATAACAATATTCCTGATCCACACGATCAAAATCGTGAATTGCTTGCTAGATTGTGGGATGGGATGAAAAGAAAAGGTGATGGGAAATGCTATTTTCCATGTAGTCAATGCAGGGGCTTTAAAAGGAGAAGAATACAGTTCACAACAAACAAAATACATTGTAAGGAATATGGACATGCTGAGGGGGGACATCACTATTATCCATTAGTAAGTTTCTCATTATATATGTCTTTATATTGATTGGTTTTGTAAATGTTGGTATCATTTTAATATTTCTTATATTGACTAATATATTTTTATTATTTCATGTAATTATAAAGGAAATTCGTCATACACCATATCACTCGGAGGATGTGCTTTCAGAACAAGCATTGATGGAACATGGAGCTATGAATAATGAAGAACAAGTTAATGATCATATTGAAGAAGATGATAATACATATAACATAGTTGAATATGATAGTACAAATACATTGATCCATGATACATTCAATGTTAGAATGGATGATGATGATGATCATGAAAATGATGACTTTGATGATCTTCATAATTTACCTCTTCTTGAGAAGGAATACAAATCCCTTTATGAAGGCTCCAATACAAATATTCTCTATGCTATATTGTTGATAATGAACTTGAAGGTTATGAATGGTGTTTTAAACACATTAGGCACACAGATGTTAAGGTATGTAATATATTCCATCACATATATATGTTGTGATAAAGGTTATCTTTGTTCCTTTGATAATTTCATTGTTAATTCATAAGTAAAATTAATACGGATGAAACATGTTTCATTAATATTATTTATATATTATATTAACTAGTTTTTACTTTAATTTGTTGTAGCTTAATAGATGAATTTTTGTTACCATCGTCAAATATTTTACCTCACAAAAATCGATATTTATATGTCATCATGAAATTAATTGGAATGCAGTATGAAGCAATTGATGCATGCCCTGATGAACATATTATATATTATAAACAACAAGAATTTGAAACATGATATCCAAAATGTCATATCTGTAGATATCGAACAAATCAACTAACCAAAAAGGTTCCTTGCAAGGTTCTTCATTATATTCCCATTATTCCATGTTTGCAATGATTGTTCAAGTGCAAAAACTTAGCACAATTTATGGATTATCATGCAAATAATGGGAGTCAAGATGACACTCTTGGGATTCCTGCAGGTGATTCTGCATTTAGATATATGGAGGAAAAATGACCACACTTTAAAGAAGAGCCTTGTAGAGTTAGGATTTCTGTGACAGTAGATGGTTTCAATCCATATGCATAGAAGAGATATATTTACTTGGTGTGGCCTATTCTTGATATCAACAATAACATTCCTCATTGGTTTTCAATAAAGAGGGAGAGCATAATGTTGGAAATGATTTTTGCAGGTATGTGTCTACAACAATTTTTTTAATATAGTGGCATCTCATTTGTCATATTTTGTTGCATAATGTCATGTATTTTTTCTCTTTTATTGTTGTGTATTATTTATATGTCTTAATTCTTGTAATAATTATATATTTTATATGTTCAAATCAATCAATTAAGTACCAATTTAAAGATATGAATGTATATATCGAGCCTCTTATTGACAAACTACTATGACTATGGAATGACATCAGTATGTATGATGTATCTAAACCAATACGACAAAGGAAATTTCAATTCCATGCAATACTTGTATGGAAAGTACATGATGCCCCAGGGTTAACCCACTTTTGCGGTATGTAATTATAACGTCGTGTTGGTGAAGCCCACCAACAAAGATTTGTTGACAGGGGTTCCCGCTCTGTCGATGCCCTGCAGCGCAATCTCCCTGAGCATTGGCCCAGACAGGGTTTAAATTGCTCGGCAACGTCTGCAGAGCAGATGAGGTCTCACCCAAGGCGTTCAAGGGAGATCTATCAGAACCGAGTTTCCGACAGTGGGGAAGGAAGACATGGGAATCCAATTGAGGGAGATCGTAACTTATTCAACCCTCATACAGTATCAAAATATCATAGCATTATTCATCATAGCGCATCAAGCATAAATTATAGCAACTGAAAACCAATAGATCTCATTGATATAGCAGAAAGACACTGAATCACATCTATAACAAGTCATTTTAACAAAACAGAGCCACAACATCACATCGGATCTATAACAATAGACAAGAATTGAGCCATACACATTGCATAATCTATTAATCTTGGGAAAATATATCACATTACATAATTCTTCTCCAAAATCGGAGACTGCATACATCAGAAAGAAGCCCAGATAAAATTGTAGTTAAGACAGGAAAATCTCCATAAGACAGATCGCAACAGATCGTATCCCTTACAATCGCGCATGTAATACAATTGTTCACAACTGCTCACACATATCTATCTATGACTCTTCTCCTATGACTCTCCAAAATGGATCTATAAATAAGCTTATGCCATTACATCATGGGTTCACTAATAACTGAATTCTAACTGCTACTGACCTATTGCAACAAACCTTGGTCAAAATATACATAAAATATTCAAAAACGGTTATTTCCCCGCTTAGCATGCCAATCTTCCCTTGCACGGTACCACATGAGCTTGCGTAGCTACCGCGATGCTATGCAACACACTTGCTCCAAACCCCTTGTCAACAGGCCCCCAACACAATTTTGTGGCTCACTCTCAAGCCACGTCAGGTCGACAAGGTGTGTGCCGACGTCTTGTCCTTAAAATCTTCAAACTGCTGCGTGACTTCACAGACCTACAGTTGGAATTGAATGGAGATACTTTGACAATTAGTTAGATTCTACTGGACGGGGTACTCCTCACTCGCCTTGTTGTCAACCAGTTGTCATTATTCTTGGACGGCCTAGAGAGAGGTGACGACTTTAATAGCCAACTGGCCACCAATTTCTTGGAATTCAACGAGATGCTCGCCGCGCTTTTGCTGGCATTCTTGTGCCCTAGCATCTCGCTGTTGTAGATCCTTTAGCTTGGTGACCCGGGTAATCTACACCATCAGCGGCATGGCCTTCAGCGACGTCTTCAGGGTTGTTAACTGACCTTCTGCCTCTTGCACCTACATAGTCAGCTAGTTAAGCTGCTCATCCTAAATAATACTTTGCCAAAATTACATGGTTGTCTCCATAATAGCTTTAGCATCTTGCTCCATGGTGCCGAACTAAGTGGAAATGTCTTCAATGGAGGTCTTGCGCTCTACAACTTGCTATGGTAGCATTGTGGGTTGTACCTGGGATTGGAGCAACAAGTTAGTGTCCTGAAGTTGAACCAGAGTCTACCCCAATCGCTTGGCCTTCTCAACTGGAGTGAGCACTGAAGTGCTCTCAAACATGTTTTGGCAGGCATTAGAAATAACCTACTCAACTTCGCTGCACCTTGAACACAGCTGCGCCTGCTAAACAATCAGGCGATCTTGTGCCTTCTTGAGGTCGATGATCTCTTCAGCAGCCTTCCACTGCAACTCAGCCTGTGCTATCTTCAGCTGGTTGATTTATTGTAACTTATCCTCTGCTAACTACACGCGGACCTGGTGCAGCTCCTTTGCTTCCTTCTGCAACTTTGCAGCGGTATTCCTAGACTGAACATAGCCCTCAATTAATTCGTTCTATCTTGCCACTAATTCCAATGCGGCGCCATGCTGCAACTCGACCAACATGGTAGCAGACAGTTTGTTCAGATCCAACATCACACTCTTAATCAGGTGTAGCTGCTGGTGCACTTCTTCATTGCCGACGTTGATCACAGTTGGAGGAACTTACACATTTCGAACCCAGGGTTCAGTGCTGATCGACAGGTTTTCCTGCAGCAAATGTCTCACCAATGGTTTCTTGGAAACAATGTAAAAAATGGACTCTAATTTACTTCTTACCGTACCAAATTCTTCATGGTTAGATTCATGGATCGCCGTAGTAGCAATCGTGGATGAATCTGTGATGGTGTTGATAAGTCGCTGCAGCTAGTCCTCCATCCCCGTTTTGGAACCACTGTCGGCGTTGTACTCCTGCCACCACTTAGTGCGTGTCTCCTCCTGCATCCTCTATGAAATATCTTTAGGATCTATCAATGACTTGTTTTTGGAGTTATGGATGCTCAATTCCAGCGGGGCATGGTCTTCAGGGATCTCTGGGGGTAGTTGCTTATCTAACTCCATTTGACTCACCGGGAGGTTCTAGTCTCCTGACCAATATTGCACAATAGAATCCAACTCTTTTGTGGTGACCTTATAAGGAAATGGTATCCATGGTTGATCAGGATACCACCTGGCATGAATATGAATAGAGTGGGGTCCAATAGCAAATCGAAGGATCCACTGATACTTGGCTGCAGCGTAGGGGGAAACTCTAGGAACGACAAAAGTGGAATTCTGCAGTGCTTCCCAATATATCCATAAGTGAATAGCACAGTCTGTTTGGCGATTGGGTTCTTCAACTCACCAGAGGTTCTGATAATGGGCACCATGGAAAACCTTGATTTCCTCAATCGCCATCATTTGGTAGTCCTCCGGTTCCATCCACGTAATAAGAGCGATGAAAATCAAAAACCAACTATACAAAAAATGCCACCTTGTTTGAGCAGCAAGTGTATCCTTAAGTAACTGATTCAATAGAAATAAAGAGTAATTCATCTGTACCCCCTCAACACATTTCTGGGCACAGGTGACAACCCCCAAATTTCATTGGACGATTCGACTGCTGCGAACAACCTTGCTGGCCAAAATTCTTGCGCCAATGCGCACCGTTTGCAAATTGATACTGTCAATGCGATAAGCACGACCATCCCTTTGTAACCCGAAGCGCTCCTTCAGTTGCTTCGCAAGTCACTTATCTATATCTCTCCCACGAATATATTGCGTTGGGTCCTCCCCAGCCTTAGGAAAACCGGTAATACTGGAAATCAAATCGATAGTGACAGGGATCGATGTATTCAACCAAAGCATCCCTCCATGGAAACATGCCAACAATTTCTTCACGCAGGCATGTGCTTCATTCAAACGGACAAAATGGGGTATATTGATGAGCCCCAACAACCTAGACTTCTCTAATCCACTGGCCCATGGTTTTAGAATTCATTGAATGGGACCACCAAGTGTTGTATGGACAGATTCATATGGCTCGTCCCAGACATATTTTAGCAAAAGCAGGTCATGGTCATCGAAATTGAGCCTGATCAGCATGGGGATGATGTCAACTGAGCATGTCATCCCTTCTGGCAGCACTGGAAACTTGGGCAGGTACTTCTGATTCTTCAACATCTACAGTGGCTTAGCTCTTGGACACGTAGTAGCAATGTAACCCAAAATATCATTCATCGAGACACCCCGAGGTGCCAGTCTATGTAGTGCCTTCTCCGCGCACCTTCGAAGATGTCCGAGTTTGTCTCTTATATGGAAGTGTAGGACTAGGTCTCTGCATCTGTCGCTTTTGCTTTGGGATGGACGATGAACCCATTGACGTACTCATGAATTTGGCTTCCATAGCCATGGGCCGAACGAGAGACTCATATTCACTCAAGATTTCAATAGCGTCAAGGCCGCTCAACATCCCTTACTCCTCAAAACCTGAAAATTTGCTCAACAGCTCAAACTATACTGCATGCAACACTCGACTCAATACTTGGATAGAATTCACCTTTGATCTCTTCTCTTTGCAACTGAACAATGCCATCTGATGCATCCCATGTGGTGTTTTATAGCCACTTCCAATTCTAAATCCATCATTACCAAATCTAACTTTAGCATTATTACCAAATCGGGTAGTAATGACGCCAAATCCATCGGTGATCTTGTGCTTCTAATGGTTGTATCATCCATTAATGCGGGTTGCTTCAGCATGCACTGCCAGCCAACTGGTTTAACTACTTGCATTTATTACCTGATTTGACCACCCCACAGCTTGACAACTATCGCAAAGGGTCAACCGAATATCGCTAACAATTGTAACCTTGCGCAACCTCTCCCTCAGGGCTCACCTTGCGCTAGTAAATTGAAATTTCCCCCCATTTTTTTTAAACCTCAAGTGGTGCGCATCACTGGCCCCGTTCTAGAGGGATTCAAGTGACTCCCGTTGATGATTTTTAGTAACATTGTGCCATCTAACTGTTGTAACTGAACTGCACCGCCAAATGTAATGGACTGAACAAGATAGGGGCCTAACAAGTGTGTTTGTAACTTACCTGGATGCTTGATAAAATTACTATCATATAAAAACACCAAATCTCTTGTCGCAAACTGTTTATGCTTAATATGGTGATCATGCCATGCCTTCTGTCGATCCTTTGCAACCTACTAGTGGAATCCTGCGATGAAACAATCTTCTTTAAGATGAACCAACTGCACAACATGTTCTTCTAATGCTGCTGCATCATCCATACCCATCGCTGTGGCAATGCGCAAGATGGGAACGGTATACTCCATAGGCATGACTGCCTCTTGCCCATAATCCATCTTAAATGGTGTCTGACCTATTAATCATTTGCAATTAGTGCGATAGGCCTAGAGAACTGTAGGAATTTTAAATCCCAATCATCGCGGTTAACATTACATACCTTGGTCAGTGTTGTCTCCAAAATTTTGGTAAAGGCCTCAACGGTGCCATTTTCTTATCGATGGTAGGGTGTACTCTCCTTATGCTGTATCTGGAGCTCTTCAGTTAGCACTTTTACCATCTGGTTGACAAAGTGACTGCCTTGGTCACTCATCAGGATTCTAGGACACCCAAATCACGTCACAATGTTCTCAAAAATAAATCGAGCTTCTGTTGTAGCAGTACAATCAATGACAGGTGCAGCCTCCGCCCACCAAGTCAGGTAGTCAGTTGCAGTAATAATATAGCAGGCTCCAGTCCACTTACCTGGCGCATTGATAGGACCCACAAAGTTGACAGCCCATTTATCAAATGGTTGCAGAGTCACCTGCAACACCAGCAACATTTCATCCCTCCGCGATGGTTTACCAACCCATTGGTAGACATCATAGCTCCTTGCATAGTCTGCGACATCATTATGCAACGTGGGCCACCATAGCCCAACATGCAACAATTTTCGTGCAGTAGCGTGGCATCCATAGTGACCTCCCGCGATGCCGGCATGTGCTTCTTCTAGAATGGGACCCTGCTCACGCGGTAAGACACACCGTCGTAATATTTCATCCGGTCCAATTTTATACAACTGTCCAACAATGAGTTGAAAATCAGAAGCTTTTACAACTAGCTGCTTCTTTTGGCTAATCGACATGTCTTCAAGAGTGACACCAGTAGACAAAAACTGAACGATGGGTACATAGTGATCATATGTGACTTCAAATCGGAACAATTGCATGTTTGGTAAGCCATCATCAATATTGGTTGGTTCTTCACCATTCACAATGCGGGACAGATGATCTGGGCTAGCATTCAACCGTCCTAGCTTTACCACTATTTCAAAATAAAATTCTTGGAACAAAATAAACCACCTACAGATTCTCCCCCCCCAACATAGGCTTATTGACTAGGTATTGCAAAGCAGAATGATCAGTGAACATCTTGAAATGTCCACCCAACAGATAGTGCCTGAACTTTTGCAGAGCATAGACCATCGCTAGGCCTTCCCTTTCTATCGTGGTATAATTTCATTCAGTGAATGATAACTTTATACTAGCATATGATATCAGATGGTCCAATTCGCCTTCACCTGGGTGCACAAGAAAAACCCCTAGCGTAGTAGAAGAAGCATCAACATGCACATGGAATTATTTATTCCAATCAGGGAAAACTAGTATTGGTGCAGAGGCCATCTTGGCCTTCAGGGTGTCGAAGCTTCCTTGACATTCCGGAGTCCATTCAAACACAACGTCTTTCTTTAGCAGCTTTTCCATGGGCGCAGTTATCGCAGTGTATCCTATGATAAACTTGTGATAGTATCCCATATGTACCAGTGTTGCTTGGAGCATCTTTACATTCATTAGCGGTGGTAAACTGAGGATTAATGCAATATTCACCGAATTAACCAACAGACCTTCTTTGCCGCACAATGTGCCCAAGTAGTATGCCAAAGGGTGCATAGAAAATACATTTTTTGGAATTCAAGGAAATTTGATGCTATCTACACCGTTCTAGCATCAATCACATATTGTCCAGGTGGTATTTAACTAGTCCATAGATGGTCCAGTCATCCGTATATACCTGCAGGAATTTATGTATAAAATCTTTAAATATTGATGTTAGGTGAAATAACTCCCGAATTCATGTTATTACTCCATAGAATTCCTTTATTTATACATCTATATGACTCTTGGGATCACACATCTGAGAGTCTCTTCATATTCCTACTATTTACACTAACGTATAAGCCCGACGGATTATATTCCAACAATCCCCCCTTTAATCCGAAGGGGTGTTAGTAAGTCCGAGCATGTTTCTAAATCTTTCAAACTTTTCTCGTCCAAGCGCTTTGGTGAAGATGTCTGCAACTTGATCATTTGTGGAACAATTTCGAAGATGGACTGTCTTGGCCTCTACATGATGTCGAATCAAATGAGACTTTGTGTTGATGTGTTTGGTTCGATCATGGAATCTAGGATTCTTAGCCAGCTTGATTGCAGAAGTATTGTCGATCAATAATGGAGTGGAGTTCTCTTGTTTTTCTTGCAAATATTCAAGTATCTTCTTGAGCCATACTATTTCTTTCATTGCTTCAGCTGCAGCCACATATTCTTCTTCTTTTGTTGAATCTGCCGGAACTGACTGTTTGCGTGATCTCCATGAGACAGCTGCTGATCCAAGACTCATAGTGTATCTAGAAGTTGATACTCCTGTCTCCTTATCGCCATCAAAATCTGATTCTGAGTACCTAATAAGTTTGAAGTCATCGACCTTAGAGTACTTGAGTCCAACGTCTTGAGTCCCCTTCAAGTATCTTAGAACTCTTTTTGCATCTGACCAGTGTCCTTCACAAGGTTTATGCATGAAACTTGAAAGTATTCCAACAACATAAGAAATATCTGGTCTATTTGTTGTAAGGTAGATAAGTCTTCCTACAAGTTGTCGATACTTGGTCGCATCCTCAAATTCTTTTCCTTCGCTTGATGTGAGATTCATTTTCTGTTCCATTGGAGTAGAGATAGGGTTGCATTCTGTCATGCAAAATTTGTCTAGTAGTTCTCCAACATATTTTTTCTAAGATAGGAATATGTACTTAGGATGTTGAGTGACTTCAATTCCTAAGTAATAGTGGAGATGTCCCATATCTGTCATTTCAAAGATCTTTTTCAAATCTTTCTTTATGGATGCTATATAGCTCTCATTGTTCCCTGTCATCAAAAGATCATCTACGTACACCACAAGATACACAACAAATATTCCAACTTTCTTTATAAACAGTGTTGCATCATCAAGATCAAGATGTTCAAAATTTAACTTCAAAAGATGCTCGGTTAATTTTTCATACCATGCGCGAGGCACTTGTTTTAGGCCATACAAGGATTTGACAAGCTTGCATACCTTTTGTTCTTTTCCTTTCACAACAAAGCCTTCTGGCTGAGACATGAAGACATTCTCTTTCAAGTCTCCATTCAAGAAAGCAGTTTTCACATCCATCTGATGAACTTTCCACCCATTCTGAGTAGCTAAAGAGAGTAAGGTACGGATGGTAGCCCATTTTGCTGTAGGAGAAAACGTTTCTTCATAGTCAATTCCTTCCTTCTATGCATAGCCTTTTGCTACAAGCCTCACTTTGTGCTTGTCAAGTGAGCCATCTGATCTGTATTTTTTCTTGTACACCCACTTGCATCCAATTGGTTTGGTTTCAACTGGAGGGTCAACCAGCTTCCAAGTTCCATTCTTCATGAGTGCATCATACTCATTCTGCATAGCTTCTTTCCACTCAACTCGAGTAGAAGCTTCTTCAAAGGAAGTTAGTTCAAAATTAGCAGATAAATTAAATTCACAATCAAATGATACATCCATGTCATCACCTGAATTATCTGCTTCTCCTCCATCTTCATGTCTTTTTGAACTTCTCATTCCCATCTTTCCAACTTCATCCAGATGGACACTTTCAAGTGTCTTTGTGGCCCATTTAGGAATCTTCCATGATGGTCCTGGTTGATCAGTTGGTGGTGCTTCATTTCCTTCAAGGTTGAGTCTTCCAAGTCTCTCAATCACATCATCCAGTTGAATCTCTTGTTCAGGTGAAGTAGCGGGAACTTCTTCATGCGGGGTAGTTGGTGCTTCATATGGAAATTCCAAAGGTTGATCCAGAATAGGAATCCCCCCTTCAAGGTTTGGAATTTCATATTCATTTTCATAATATTTCTTTGGATGAGGATATTTTTCCAAATGATCAAGCTGTCTCTCAATGGACTGGTCATTTCTATTAGTCTCAAGAAAAATGAGATCTCTGGAAATAACAAACTTCTTGTTTACCTCATCATACAGATGGTATGCCTTGGAGTTTTCTTCGTACCCCAGGAAAATGCATTTTCTGCTTCGAGCACCAAGCTTGTTTCTTTGCTCCTTTGGAATCAAGGCATAACAGATGGAACCAAAAACTCTGAGATTCCTGACTGAAGGGAGATGGCCAAACCACATCTCATGTGGAGTCTTGTTATCAAGAGCATTTTAGGGACTTCTGTTTCTCAAATAGGCTGCACATTTCACTGCATCACCCCAAAACATTAGTTTTACATTCTTAAAAAACATCATTGATCGTACCATATTCATTATGGTTTTGTTCATTCTTTCTGCTACACCGTTTTGTTGAGGATTGTAGGGAACTGTAGTCTGATGTGCAATTCCATGTTGGCAAATATAATCTTCAAAAGCATTTGAAGTGTATTCTTTCCCATTGTCAGTACGAAGTGTACCAATTTTAGATTGTGCTTGTTTTTCTATCAATGCATGAAAATCCTTCAATGTTTGAAATGATTCTGATTTTGTCTTTAATGTGTAAATCCAGCACATTATTGAGTAGTCATCAACAAAGGTCATAAAATACTTATTCCCATTTGCAGAAGGAGTTGGCATTGGGCCACATAAATCAGGATGCACTAATTCTAATTTCCTACTTGCTCTGAAATTAGATTCATGGAATGGAAGCTTACTGTGTTTCCCTAATTTACATGCATCACATTTGCTCTTCTCTTTGGGAATGGAAGGCAAACCAAATACACCATTATTTCTCAACAAACGAAGACTGTTATAATTCAAATGACCAATTCTTGCATGCCACAATAAAATTGATAACAAATTACCTTCTCCATGCTGAGAGAGGTAGGCATAGTTCTGAACCCTTGCAGATGAACCCTTTAGCTTCAGCAGCTTCCCATATTCGTATCCAGTCATGATGACTTGGTTGTCAGAGTACTTTCTTATTTCTACGATTCCATCAAACATGTGGATGGAATGGCCTTGCTGTCGAATCTGCACCAAGGACATCAGGCTTCTCTGCAACTCTGGAAGATAAAGAACATTCTTCAACAAGAAATCAGGGAATCCAGGCATCTTCAGCCGAATGGTGCCCATTCCCTTTGGTTTAAGACTTGACTTATCTGCAAAGTAAACTATGCCATTTATTGTTTCATTAAGTTCTTCAAAACATTCTTTTATAAAATTCATGTGTGATGTTGCACCAGTATCAAGTAGCCAACAATCTGTGTAAGATGAAAGTGAAATAATTTCATTAATACCAAGATTACAATGTGCAACAATACAATGAGCAGAATCTAAAGATTTACTAGCATCTTGGTTCTTATTGTCAACTTTCTTCTGGTTATGTCTGTCTTTGATGGAGTCCCACGAAGCCCAACACTGATCTGTTGTGTGTCCAATATTTCCACAACGCTTGCACTTCAAATCTGATCTTTTGCTGGAGTTGTTTCTGCCTCCTCTACCTCTGAAGTTTCTTCTTCCTCTGCCTGTCTTGTTGCTTTCTCCTTTGAGATGATCTTTGGATTGGTATTTGGTGTGGTTCTTTGCTTTTTGAGCAAAGCAAAGTGATTCTCCAGATTGCATCTTCTGTGATTGAATCTTGCAACTAAAACAATAGGAGAAAAAGAAGAAAGAGTAAAGGTGCAGGTCTAAGTCTCTGCCACCTTCCTCAAGCTTTACAACAATGTCAATGTCTCTGCTATTGTCATACAAATAATTTTGCAGATTATCAAAATAATTCAATAGCTCTATATCATTTGTTTTAGAGTGCCATTACATGAACATCAAAACATATTATTAAAACGCAATGATATATTAATACAATGTATTGTAGCAGAGTTGTAGCAACACCCAAGATGAATGGGTTCTCAACACTTTTACACTCTTCCTACAGTCTTCAACTTATTTATAACTTCAATTCAATTGCTCATCCTCTCAGTATATAAAGCTGATGTGCGACACATATCTGTGAATTATCCTGGCAGCTGGAGAAAATAACCTTCTCGTCTTTTATTCTGATGCAGAGCTCCTAAATAGCAGCATAGGATTCTAGCAAATAAGATTGAATGGTGTCAAGAATAAACTGCAGTTGAACGATACCCTCACAACGTTTTTCAAGAACGTAATTCTTGGCCCACAAAGGAGTCGTGCATTGCAGCTTGAATTGCAACGAATTGTAAGAATGGCGAGGGATGGACAAGTTCAAAGATTGACAGCTATCAGATCTCTTCACGAGGATGCAACTTCAAACACAATGTGTTATACAGAGAACACATTATATGTTGGGAACATATTATATTAGGGTTTGCAGACACGTAGAGTAGCAAACATGAACTCATACAAGATGCATATACATGAAAATATTTCACTTCAAACTTCACGCAAATACCTAGGGTAAATTTAGGGTTTTTGTATTCCCAACGGTCACAAGTAATACCTCCATGCAATTGGAAAAAGCTGGCAAAGGGGTTCAAATAATCTTACAAACTCCATTATAATGCCCACCAGCCTTAATCTCAACATTGCCAAGCGGGAACGAATCGAATTTTCAGGAATTCAAACTGAAAACTTCACACACAGTCTTCCTTCAGCTTCTTCTGCAATTCAATTCAGAGAGAAAATAACAATAACAATATCACACTGTTCATGCAATTAATTCACTTTGAAATCCGATTCTCTCATGCACAACTAATACAGCCATGAATCCGTATGATCGATTTCAAGTGGATTGGTTTAGATATATAACCATATTTTCCTTCGTTCGATCGAGCAAGGACCCGGCTGTTTCGATTTCTGTCTCCTCCCTTTGGGATTTCATGTGTCTTCCAAGAATTCCCACCACTGGTTAACCACTCGCTCCTTCTTGGCAGCTACCTCAACCTAAAGGAATTTATGAGACAACGCAGTGACGACAAATACAATAGAATGCATAGTTTCCTTGCCGCTCTCCAAAGGAATTTATGAGACAGAGCAGTCACACAATCATGACTGTCACACACACTTGTTGAGAATGACGGGAATGCTGGGAAATGAGAGAACGCTTTATGTGGAAATGAGACCGTGAAACAACCTTAGGGTTAGCTATATATCAAAACGACTGAGCAAAAATTCAACCGCTCTGGCAAAGAGCAGTGCGAAATGTCAATGAAATTGGGGGATAATTAATTATGTAGAAACTAACATACATTCATACCTCAAATTAGAACTGTTGCAAAATAACGCATACACTTATGGCACTTAGGCTTTAGGAGAAATGCACGCAAAGGTAGACTGAAGGAGCAGGCAGCCTGAAACGAATTTGGTAGAGGGAAGAACGAAGGTCTGGCAGACAGAATTCCAGGACTGAAATGCAACCAAGAGTTATGGCAGGTGGTGCTTTGATACAACTGTTAGGTGAAATAAATCTCGAATTCATGTTATTACTCCATATAATTCCTTTATTTATACATCTAGATGACTCTTGGGATCACACATCTGAGAGTATCTTCATATTCCTACTATTTACACTAACGTATAATCCCGACGGATTATATTCCAACAATTGCAACAACTACGGGGGAGAATATAGCAGGTGCATTCTTCAGCCCAAATGGCAAGGCGGTATATTGGAAATAGCCCCACTTGGTGACAAATGTGGTCTTGTGGCGATCCTCCTTCGCAATCCGGATCTGGTGGTATCCCAAAAAGCCATCTGTGAATGAATATACCTCTTGGATACCTACGCCTTCCAGGACTTCATCTATGAAAGGGGTTAAGAACGGATCATGTACACATGCATCATTCAACTTTCTTAGATCGACATAAATGTGGATTTCACCAGGATTCTTATCTTGGACCACCATCGAGCTTATCCACTCTGATTCTTCTACAGTTTCAATGATCCCAGCGTTGAGCATCCTATCGATCTCAGTTTTCACGCAATCCTTATACCGGGGGTTCAATCTATATGGCCTTTGGCATATTGGTTTTGCATCTGGCTTGAGCATAATCTTCATTTCCCCTAAATCACTGAGTATCCCCTTCATTTCTGAGAATTGCGTTGGAAAAAGGTCCTGGAATCCATGCAATAGATCGATGACTTTGGCCATCATCTCTTCGCCCCAATAGTCCCCAACATTAGCAAATTTCATATTTTATGCTGACCCAATGTTAACTTTCTGGATCCTCATTGGCTAGTTCATCGAGTTTGTCGGTACTTCGGGAGTTGCAAAACCACGGGTTCCTTTGGACTCTGGAATATTAACATTCCATAGCTTGTCATCATCTTCAGGTTCCACAGACAAGTTGTAGCACCTCATCATGGATTAGATAGAGAAATACGCATGAGGATCAACAGGGTATGCAACAGGAATGAATTTCAGTACTATGTCGCGAATAATGTGCAAATAATTACATACCTCAGGGTTAGCATCCTGGAAGCTAAATGTTTTCACAAAACAAACTGATAACTCCTCCCAAGTGGTAATGGTTTTGCGTAATTCTGCTGCCACATACCAAGACCGTGGCATCTCTTATAGAGTGTGAACAAAAGTGTGAACCCACTCATCCCTAGGTCGCGATGTCCATAATGTTTGACATTCAATCAAATGATGGGTGGGATCATTTCTTCCATCATACCTCCCAGCATGATGGACCTCTGTATCGCCAAAGAGGACCATCATCAACCTGTGACACTACTCCTAGTCATGGATCGTCTACTTGTGTGTCACCCACCAACAAGCCTGAGTAGCCTTCAATGCTACATCAAGAGCCGGTATCCTTTGCGGTTTAAACACCTTTCCTTAAAATTATTAGAATAACTCAGATAGTCTCGGCAATCCTTCGTAAACGAGTAACTCGATAGTCTTAGTCGCAACATGTCGAAGAGACTATGTAATCAACCCGCATTTTCTGAATGACACCTCATGCAATCGATTCTGCCAATTTTCTAGAGCATCGTTAGAGTCAGAGGATGCAAAACTTGCACTACGCCATCCAATTTTGCCTTTGATAGTAGGATGGGTATATTCCTCGGAGATGTTATAAGCATGATCCCAACTCCTCCCGACTTCCTCCTTTACGGGTTCAATGTATCGGTGTCCTTCCTGAAGGTCCATAGGAGCAATGACTCTGACATCCTGGTTTTCAAATGTCATAACACATTTTTTGAAGTTGATAACCACCATGCAATCATTATCCCATCCAATTCCTAGCAGCGTGGGATAGGAACCACCATTTCCTACAACTTCTATTACGTCAAAGTCAACACGTGTTTTCATACCTTCAATGTCGACAATAAGTTTGAAACAGGACCAATGGGCTGAAAATTCGCCTGGTTTGCTAAATGCAGCTGTACCGGTGAACATCCCAATGTTGGATTTCCCATCAATTTCCAGGTTTTCCTTGTCAGGATGTTTACATATAATCCCAAATCCCAAATGACCGAGTCAACCTCATAGTCCCCAATCTGGACATTCATCCTCATCTCCTTGCCAGTCTTCCTTTTTTGCAAGGATTTCACAGCAGAATCCTTCGTTGTATTATCCGAGAGGTGTAATAACATCTTGAGCTCGACAAGGGATTCCGAGTCCCTCACCAGTATAGACAGCTCTCAAAGAACTTGCGTAGGGTACCATACTGCCACAATGGTCCTGCTTCTATAGATGGATCGAAAGAAAAAGGCATATCAACAATTGGTAGCTTACCCATATTTCTGTCGATTTCGTTCTTTGCATTGAAGAAGGTATCTTTCTCTGTCACAATATCAAATGCGACCTTCTTCTTACCAGTGAACTGAACTTGTAGCTGGGGTCCATCATCTCTAATATCCGCACTAGCGCAAATGACAACCCCAACATCAACATCCTTCATCTGCAGCTCAGCTTGAATAGTGGGAACTGTCGATCCTTGGTTCAAAGGCAGGTTCTGATTCAATGGTTGATTCATTGGTTGGTTTTGGGTCTGAGGTGGGTTCTGAGTTTGAGTATGCTGTGGGACCTGGTTCTACATTATCGGCTAGTTTTGAACTTGGAATGCAGGCTGATTTTGATTCTGCGAATTATGTAACTGGGGAATTTGTCCTGCCTGCCATTTTGCAATCAACTGAGGGAAACCTTCAACATTATGATCACTAGCTGCAAAGTATGTGCACTGTGCATGAGGTAACTCTCTCTGGTAATTCCCAAATACCCCATAGGTATAGCACTAGACTGATTCACGACCTCGTCCTCCCCCGCGGCTGAATCCTCCTCCTTGACCTCTGAATCTTTCGTGAAATCCTCCTTGCTGAAACTGCGGTTGGGCCATTTGTTGTTGTGATGGGTTATGTTGCTGCTGAACATATTGCGTGACATGAACATATTGCGGCTGATTATACTGAGGTCGCGGTGCTTGGCTATACTGTGGTTGTACCACCATTTGTGGCTGTGGTGCGAACTGCGGCTGCGCCATAAACTGTTGTTGTGGTTGCGCAGGGGAAAACTACAATAGAGTCGGTGGCATATATGAGACCTGTGCTACTGGTTGTACTACTTGTGGCTATTCTTGTGATGTCTGGGGGTCCTCTCCTTTCATAAAGTACGAATCATACATCCTTTCCTGAAGCAAATCATAAGCGCGACAGTTTTTGTCATCATGTCCAACTGACCGAAAAAACATACAGCACAAAATTTCTGCCTTGGTAACCATCTTCTGCATATAATCACAGTTCTCGTGTCGATGTTTGTATACCTGGAAGATGCGACATGATGGTGCGTCAGCACCACCATTATAGAGAATTTGAGGTAAAAAATGGGCCTCCTAAGAGATGTACTACAAAAATATAAGATATATTAAAATATTATGAATTAGGGGTTTTATGGGGTAGGTATATATGACAACTGACCTCCTACACTACTTTTTATGCACAATATAAATAACCATGGTTGAGTTACTTTTCTAAATTGACTATAAATAAAATTAATAAAATAACTTTACAATGATGTGACCAAGATTCATTGTAAATTCCCAAAAATTTATTGTTCTTTAGCATTTATTTGTCTTGAACTTGTAAATAAAGTTAAACAAAAATGAATTTAATTTATATGCATAACTAACATATTTTTTTCATATAAATATTATTCATGAATTTAATTTATTTTAAAAGTACAAGATTATATATATATATATTAGTTTGACATTATGATATTAAATACAATTGAGTGAATATATAATTTAAAATTAAAAAAACATGAAAATGACAATATATTATTTTATAAAAAAATGTGAAAATACATTTTTATGAATTATGAGTACTTTACTTGAAAATGACAATAATATTATTTTATGAGAAAGTGTGAAATGACTTTTATTATGAGTACTTCACTTTATGACTTAAAAGTACTTGTACCACTACCTTGGTTAACTATGGGTTTTCATCCAACATAGAAAATGTGACAAATAAGCATTCTTAACTCATGCAATGCCACCTCAACCATGGGGGATGATGTCATCTACCAGAATGTAATTGGTTGATTTTTATAGTACATTTTGGTCCTTTTGAGGCCCATTTTTGACCTCAAATTCTCTCTAATTCTCAACAGGCTCGAGGCTCTTGACAACTAATAGTTCCAAAATGTCAGACAAGTATCATTGGTATGTCTGTTAGCATGGAAACGGGTGCACCAAATATCATCACAATATTCCTTAGCCTTTTTGATGTCTTGCAATTGCAGCATTAAATTGGCCAACTGCACCTAAATTTGATTCATCCCAATGGCGGTTTCCCCTACTGGCGATGCCTCCAATTTCATCGTGGTTTCTAGAGCCTCGTTCTTCATCGCAATCTTTTGTTGCATTAGTGGTTGCCAGATATGCGGGACAAGCACTACGATAGACCATTCTTTATGTTGAACATCTCTCATCTAAAAACTGACCCGATCCATCAATGTCTTAAAGAACTGATCAAAATCCCAAATTATTTCATTGGGGAATTTTTTGATCTCTTTCAATTCAGTAATGTACTGAGCTTCAGATTTCAGCTTCTTAAATTCCTCAAATATCCCTATTCTAATTTTGTCTAGTGTCTTTGTAGTACCTCCCTGAGGCACCTATGTGAATATCATAAACCATTCCAAGTGCGGCCCCTTAGAGTAATGGTCGGCTAACTTTTCTTGACATCATCATCAATAGTTTGTCAAGTAGTCCAAATCGCTTCGCATAGAAACCAGTGCTTCTCTAGATTGTCGATACCATTTCCATTGAATATTGGCAACTTCATTTCATCTCCCGCCATTCTAGACCTTATTCCTCCTGTTGGTGCTCTATTACTAGACTGTTGCTGACACGTTGGGAAAGTCAACATAGATTGCGTGTTCCTTCCTTGTGGTGGAGTAGTGCGCGGAGGAGTAGACACGTTACTACTGGGGTTCGATCCTGTCGTTCTTTCGGGTGTAGCCTGGACCTGGATGTTCTCGTCGTCAAAAAAATGTCGCTTCGTCCCATGTGGTAGTTCTTCAAGGTATCACACTTCAACTTCAACAAGACCTTCTCCCATGTTTTGCCTCTTTTCTTGAAACCTTGCTCCTCCCCTCATATAACCACTTGTTTCTTCGACGACCTTTACATTCTCACCAGAACTCATGCCCATCTATCCCTTATTTCATTATGCATTCCCCCCCTTTCTATCATGGTGCCTACATTCCCCGCACACCAAATTTCCACTACTCTTGGTCCATCTTTAGGATACCCTTTTCACAGACTAGTGAATTAATCGATAGTTGTAGCGACAATAGGAACCTTCCACGAGGTCCATTGAAAAACTCCCTTTCTACCTCACTGAAATATTTATTAGTATTAATAGAAAACTCAGTGATGTATCCTTCCAAGATACTATCCAACCATACCTCAACTTCCCGCGATTCCTTGTTGTTGGTTTCTTGTAGCGCCTGGATTAATTTTTGGGTCCAGGATGTCGGCTCTCCTCCTTAAAAGTTTGTTTGATTCTTAGCAAACTTTGCCAACCATTCATGCAAGAGCACCGGGAATTCGCAAAAGAACCATTCATGAGGACTGTCGTGGATATATCTATCCAACCAGAGGCTCGTCGATAGCTTGGGATTCTGGTTTTTGGCTTCAGTAAATCCTCACAACTTTAGATCAAACCATCCCTCGACATCTAATCAAGTCATATGCCAGAACATATTCCCCTCCTATTTGCGACTCGGTCCCGACAATGGAACCATTTGTTGGAGAATCCCACCAACAAAGCTTCATCGACAGGGGTTCCTGTTCTGTTGATGCCCTGCAGTGCAATCTCCCTGAGCACTGGCCTAGATAGGGTTTAACCTGCCCAGCAACGTCTATAGAGCATATGAGGTCTCACCCGAGGCGTTCAAGGGAGATCTGTCAGAACCGAGTTTCCGATAATGGGGAAGGAGGACAGGGGGATCCGACCGAGGGAGATCATAACTTATTTAGTCCTCATACAGTATCAAAATATCGTAGCATTATTCATCATAGTGCATCAAGCATAAATTATAGCAACTGAAAACCAACAAATTGCATTGATATAGTAGAAAGGCACTGGATCACATCTATAACAAGTCATTTTAACAAAACAGACCCACAGTATCACAACAGATATATAACAATATACAAGAATTGAGCCATACACATCGCATCATCTATTAATCTTGCAGAAATACGCCACATTACATAATTCTTCTCCAAAACTGGAGATTGCATACATAAGAAAGAAGCCTAGATAAAATCATAGTTAAGACATGAAAATATTTATAATATAGATCGCACCAGATCGTATCTCTTACAATCGCGCATGCAATACAATTGTTCACAACCGCTCACACATCTCTATCTATGACTCTTCTCCTATGACTCCCCAAAATGGATCTATAAATAGGCTTATGCCTTTACATCACGGGTTCACTAATAACTGACTTCTAACCGCTACTGACCTATTGCAACAAAACTTGGTCAAAATATACATAAAATATTCAAAAACGGTTATTTCCCCGCTTAGCGCGCCAATTTTCTCTTGCGTGGTACCGTGGGAGCTTGCGCAGCTGCTGCAATGTTGCGCAACTCATTCGCTCCAAACCCCTTGCCAACACGTCGACTTTAATAGTATTTAATTTTATGAAGCTGATATATTATGCATGCATGTTTTTTTAAATAATCCATTCATTTTATATAATTATAATTAACAATTTTAATCCATCGACTCTTTATGTAGGTATTCAAACAAAGGGAAAATTTGCATGTCTAGTTTGTGGTCCTAAGATCAAATCTCGTCATTCAAAATTTTAATGAAAGGAGGTGTTTGATGAGTATAGGAACTTCCTCTCTAAGAATCAAAGGTATCGAACTACCAATAAACATCTATTCAATGTGAAGCAAGAGACTGCATTAAAACCGTAGAGAATGACACCTCACCTATGGAAGTTGCAATATAATAGAAATCGTCAAGGTATGTACATATCAAATTTTCTATCTATCATCATATATGAAATGTCTTGAATATTTTTTTGGCGTGTGTTTTTTACTGTATTTGACATTGATTTATGTAAATTATTTATAAATTGTTATTCATAAAGGCATTAATGGAATTCCACGAGGAATGAAAAATTATCCTAAACAATTCACTACTTTGTCATACTATGAGCAGCTAAAAATTGCTCATATGTTTGATATAATGCATATCAGAAAGAATTTGGCTGAAACATAATGACGAATATTGGATCTAAGGAGCGACAAAGAAAAAATGATCAAAATTCACAATGACATTCATGAAGCCAATCATGCAATGAAATATGTAATTCAATTATGTAGAAACAGAGACCAATTTAATAAAAACTCACTTCCATGGTTGTTAACGAAGCAGCAAAGGAATTTTGGTAAGAGAATTCATACAAAAAATTAAATTTCCCCTTGATTTTGTTCAAACATGAACAATATCATAACCCAGAAAGGTAATTTTGCGGGGGTGAAAACGCATGATTGGTATATATATATTGTTGTATTGTTTTTATTCTCGTGCATATTATTGTTGGTATTTTTTTGTCTACTTTTTGAAAAAAGTAATGATTTTTTTATATTGTTATAGTATGTTCTGCCTCTATCTCTCTCGGATAACTTCAACAACAATGCCAAACAATTTATATATGATCTTGGAAAATACATGAGGTAAGTAGCGATATTTTCCATGCATAAAGTGTTTGTTTAATTCATTGTAGAACTTTTATTTGATATTTATTTTTATAATTGTTCTGTAAAATAATTTTTTTTGTTAAATATCGTGATTTGTTTGCATCACTCGTAGATGGTTGTCATGTAAAGAAATCCATAAATAAGATATAAATTATTGGAGGAGAAATTCCATGTCTGATGTGTGAAATGAAAAAGCATCTACCTTTGACATTTTTCAATGCACAAGAACACTACCTCATACACCAAGTTGAGGAGATTAAATTGTGTGGAACAGTACACTTAAGGTCCATGTGGATGGTTGAGAGGCACTTAAAAATTTTGAAGGGCTTGGTTAGACAACGAGCACGTTTTGAGGGTTCTATGGTGGATGGATACATGGTATACTAGAACATGATGTATATTAGTGAATACATTCCTAAATTAGCATCAAAGATCAATTTAGGCCGCATTTGTGATCTGGACTCTAATAACAATTTCAAAGGGGACCTCGCTGGGAAAGGTAGATCGAGGAAGGTGAAAGGAAATTATTAACTAGTGGATATTAATTATAGTACATTTTAACTATTGATTTTTATGTATATATCATACTTATTTAAATTTTAATATTCAATATGCATCAATTAAAAGTGTATACCTGCATGTTGAGTGAACATGCATTTGTACTTAATTGTAATTTTACTTTCATGAAGCACTTGGTCGTGAGTGGGATGCACTTCATTTATACATAGCAAACAATCTTGATTGAACGAAGGTATGGATTGAACGATGTGAACAATATGGTCATGGAATATCATGAGAAGGTGTGGCTTCATTGGTTAAAGCAACACATCGCAATGGAGATACCAATCTTACAAGAAGGGAAATCGATTTATCATATGGTTTAAAAGATAAATAGGAAAGCATATTAATTATCCATACTATTTTATTTTTTTCAAATTTATTGATGTACACGTTCATTTTTTTCCCTGCATAGCATAAGCATGCACTTAATCATGATCAATTCAGGATGTAATATTTATGTGCATGCCTTGTTGTAGGTAAAACACCATAAGGCTATGTGGTGCAATGGTCATAAATTTTGCATCAAAAGGTTGGATGAAACAAAGAAAACTTATGATTGTGGGATAACTATAGTATTTGAGGTGACCAATGTTAACTCTAGAAGTAATAGACATCTAGAACTCTCAGAAAATCAATACTATGGGTATTTGGAAGATATTATTCAATGTGATTTTAAATCCTTCAAATTAATTTTGTTCGTTGTCAAATGGTATGGGTTACGATTGAATCAATGTGATCCCGATGTAACTATTATTGAACATGATAATGGATTTTCCATGGTTAATACAAGGATGTTTGAACCAAGAATGAATCCCTATGTTCTTCCAAGCCAATGTGAACATGTATTTTACTCTAAGGTCCTAGGTAGAGGGGATTGTCCATTTGTCATTAGATATGATCCAAGGGGACGGTCGATAAAGTATAATGTGGAGGAATATAATGAAGAGGGTCATGAAGAATAATATTATTTTGAGGATGATCAACATGAGTTAGACCATCATGTTCCAAAGGAAGATGGTGAATAATTAGTTGAATTAGATGATGTAGCAGATAATGTCCATGAAGACAATATTGACGATGACATGATGATCGAAACTGACATTGATAATGGTGATGATATGGACAATCCTTATAATGTTGAATCTGGATCGGATGATACATATGACGACTTGAATGAAGAATATGATTAAGTCCATTGAATTGTATGATGTATTCCTTAATATATATTCTCTACCCTAGATATGAGGTATTTTATGTTTTTGTCAAAAAACATGATAACATTACTCTTTTGTATATAGATATTGTTGGGTTATGGGGAATTGGGAGTAATGTGAGTGGGCGGGGGGGGGGGTCGGATGAGCTTTTACCTACACGTTGTTGGCCATGTTTAGTAGATAATATTAAATTATTCTTAAAACAAAGAGAATCTTGGTAATGCAATGCTCTCATTGTTATTTTCATCCTCATCCTCATCCTCCTCCTCCTCATCATCGTTGCTGTCGTCGTCATCATCATCATCATCATCATCATCATCATCATCATCCTCATCCTGATTATCATTATTTTCATCATCATCATCATCCTCATCCCCATCATCATCATCATCATCATCATCATCATCATCATCATCATCATCATCACCATCATCATCATCACCATCATCATTATCAGCATCGTCACCATCATCACCATCATCATTGTCGTCGTCGTCATCATCACCATCATCATCACCGTCATCGTCACAATTATCATCATCATCATCGTCATTATCGTCATCATCATAGTCTTCATCATCATCCTCATCACCGTCACCATCATCACCATCATCATCATTATCAACATCGTCATCACCATAATTATCATCATCATCATCGTCATTATCGTCATCATCATAGTCTTCATCATCATCCTCATCACCGTCACCATCATCACCATCATCATCATTATCAGCATCATCACCATCATCACCATCATCATTGTCATCGCCGTCGTCATCACCATCATCATCACCGTCATCATCACAATTATCATCATCATCATCGTCATCATCATAGTCTTCATCATCATCCTCATTGTCATCATCATCAGCAGTAGCAGCAGCATTGTCATCATCACCGTCATCATCGTTGTCATCATTATCATCATCATTATTTTTACTTATCATCATCATTATCATCATCATCATCAACATCAACATCAACATCGTCATCAACAATATCATCATCGTCGTCATTAGTATATTCATCTTGTAATAGTGAAATTAAAAAAAAATTGTAATATTTGTATTGTATTGTGATATTGAAGTTACCCCCCAAAAATATAATATTTGGCATATGATTGAGTATACTATTATTATAGTTTGATGATAGTTTTATTTATATATTAAGAAATAATTATTTAAATTGTTAAATAATTGATTTTACTTTTATTTTAAAAATTAAAATTTAATATTAACAATGTGTAAATCTTAAAAAATTAAAAATTATAATATATATTTGATTATTTAATCAATTTGTATTTTACACTAATGTCTAATATAACTTAATTTGGATAATATAACTTATTTTCTACTATATGTAAAATGCTAAATCAAAATAACAAATTAAAAACAATATTATAAATTTCATCCTACTTAGACAGCATAGTCTATTTGAAAGCAACCTGCCTCCATGTGAGGATGTTCTCAAGCTACCTAAAGAACTCCAACACTCCATCGTTATCCTCACCATTATCATCATATGCATCTTTCTCATCATCATCAACATTCCCATCATTATCGTCTTCATCATCGTCATCATCCTCATCGTCACCACCCTCATTGTCATCATGATCCTCATCCTCATCGTCATTATCATCATCATCATCAACAACAAAAACAACACCATCATTTTCATCCTCATCCTCATTGTCATCATCGTCATCATCGTCTTCATTACTATCATCATCATCCCCATTGTTCTCATCTTCATAATTGTCATCATGATCCTCATCCTCATTGTCATTATCCTCATCATCATTATCCTCATCATCATTATCATCATCATCATTATAATCATCATCATCATCCTCGTTTTCATAGTCATCATCATCATCATCATCATTACCGCCATGATCATCGTCATTATCATCATCATGATCCTCATTTTTGTTGTCATCATCATCATCATCATCATCATCATTATCATCATCATCATCATCATCGACATCATCATCGTCATCATCCTCATCATCATCAGCGTCGTCATCATCTCCTTCCTCATCATTATCATTATCGTTGTCATCATTATCGTCATCTTTATTTTTACTTATGTATTTTCATCTATGATTGTTTAAAAAAATATTCAATATGATTTTTAATGTATCATATTGTGATAGTAAAGTTATATACCAAAAAATAAATATTAGTATATTCATATTGTAATAGTGAAATTAAAAAAAAAATCAATATTTGTAATGTATTGTGATAGTGAAGTTACCCAAATAAATATAATATTTGGTATATGATTGAATATACTATTATTATAGTTTGATGATAGTTTCAGTTATATATTAAGAACTAATTATTTAAATTGTTAAATAATAAATTTTACTTTTACTTTAAAAATTAAAAATTAATATTAACATTGTGTAAATATTTCAAAAAATAAAAAATATAATATATATCTGATTATTTAATCAATTGTTTTTACACTAATGTCTAATATAACTTAATTTTACTACTATATGTAAAATGCTAAATCAAAATAAGAAACTAAAAATAATGTTATAAATTTCAGCCTACTTAGACAACATAAGCTATTTGAAAGCAACCTACCTCCATGTGAGGATGTTACCAAGCTACCTAAATACCTCCAACACTCCATCATCATCGTCATCATCCTCATCATCATCTTCCTCATCGTCATCATCATTCCCATCATTGTTGTCTTCATCATCGTCATCATCATCATCGTCACCATCCTCTTCATCACCATCTTCATTGTCATCATGATCCTCATCCCCATCTTCATCATCATCATCATCATCATCATCATCATCATCATCAACATCAACAACATCAACATCAACATCATCATCTTCATCCTCATCCTCATTTTCATTATAGTCATCATCATCATCACCATCATCATCATCATCATCATCATCATCATCATTATCATCATCATTATCATCATCATCATTGTCATCATCATCATCATCATCAATATTCTCATCTCCATCCTCATATTCATCAGCATCATCATTATCGTCATCATTCTCATCATCATCCCCATCATCATCATCATCTTCATCATCACCATCATCATCATCATCATCCTCAACCTCATCCTGATTGTCATTATCATCATCATATTCATTGTCGTTGTCGTCATCATCCTCATTGTAATCTTCGTTATCATCATCATCATCCACATCGCTTCTGTCTTCATAATTGGCAACAATATCCTCATCGTCACCATCCTCATTGTCATCATGATCCTCATCATCGTCGTCATCATCCTCATTGTCGTCATCATCACTGTCATCATCATTATCATCAACATCGTCGTCATCATCATCATCATTTTCATCGTCATCATCCATGTCCTCATAGACATTATCATTATCATAATCATCTTCATCCTCATTGTCTTTATTGTCATCATCATCATCATTACCGTCATCATCATCATCATCATCATCAATGCCATCATCATCGTCGTCATCATCATGATCCTCATTGTCATCATCATTGTTGACATCATCATTATCATCAGCATCATCATCATGATCATCATCCTCATCATGATCATCATCGTCATCATTGTCGTCATTGTCATCATCATCTTCATCGTCGTCATCATCCTCATCCTCATCCTCATTCATCATTGTCATCATCATTTTCATCATCGTCGTCATCATCAATTATCATCAGCATCATTGTCATCATCGCTATCATCATCATCATCCTCGTCGTCATAGTCATTATCATCATCATCATCGTCGTCATCATCGCCATCATCATCATCATTACCATCATCATCATCCTCATTGACATCAACATCGTCGTCATCATCATCATCATCATCATCATCCTCATCGTCATCATCATCCTTGTCCTCATAGTCATTATCATTATCGTCATCATCCTCATCTTCATTGTCTTTATCATCATCATCTTCGTCACCATTGTCATCATCATCATCATCACCATTACTGTCATCATCATCACCATCATCATCCTCATTGTCATAATCATCGTCGTCATCATCATTATCATCAATATCATCATCATCATCATCATCATCGTCATCCTCATCATCAACATTGTCATCATCACTGTCATTGTCGTCAACGTCATCATCACTGTCATCGTCATCATTGTCATCATCGTCTTCATTGTCTTCATCATTTTCATCATCATCGTCATCATCATCATCATAATCATCATCATCATCATCATCATCATCCTCATCATCCTCATTGTCATTATCATCATCATCATTATCATCATCGTCGTCACCATCCTCATCGTCATCTTCGTTATCATAATCATCATCCCCATCATTGTCGTCTTCATAATTGTCATCAATATCCTCATCGTCACCAACCTCATTATAGTTATGATCCTCATCGTCATTGTCATTATCATCTTCATCGTCGGCATCATCCTCATCCTCAGAGTCATTATCATCATCATCATCATACTCATCCTCATCCTCATTGTCTTTATCGTCATCATCGTCATCACCATTATCATCATCATCATCCTCATTGTCATCATCATCGTCATCATCAACATTGTCATCATCACCATCCTCCTCATCATCGTCATCATCATCGTCATCATCATTATCATCATCGTAATTATCATTATTTTTACTTATGTNTATATATAAAGCATTATATAAATCATTTACCATTATTATTTCAATACCGACATTTACCATTTCAATTCATCGTTTCATTTGACTTTTACCATTTCATTGTTCACATTTCACAGTTGCAGGTAACTGGTTGGAGCCCACAGTTCAGATTTCATGATTGCAATTGCAGCTGACTAGTTGGATTTCATGGTTCACACTTCACGGTTGCATCTCACTACTTGGAGCTCACGGTTAACACATTTCACGGTTGGATCTCACGGGTTGGAGATGATGGTTCACATTTCACGGTTGGAGCTCATAGTTCACATTTCATGGTTGGAGCTCACAATTCACATTTCATAGGTGCATCTCACTAGTTGGAGCTCACGGTTTACAATTCACGGTTGGAGCTCACGGTTCACATTTCACTGTTGGAGCTCAAGGTTTTGAGCTCATGGTTCGCATTTCATGGTTGTAGCTCAATGGTTGGAGCTCACGTTTCACATTTCACAGTTGTAGCTCACTAGTTGGAGCTCAAGGTTCACATTTCATAGTTGGAGCTCAGGGGTTGGAGCTCAGTGTTCAGGGTTCACGGTTCTCATGGATAAACATGTAAGTGTTCAGATCCCTAATTTGTTTGAAAGCCATATTTTTTCTCAATTTACGATGAAATCCCTAATTTGTTTGAATTTACAATGAAAACCCTAGGTTTTTTTAATCTATGGTGAAAGCCTTGGTTTTTTTGAAAATCGTCATCATCCAATTTATAAATGGTTGTAATACGTTTTTTCCCCATTGGCCAAATAATTTTGAAATGATGTAAATGGATGAACTTGGGTTTTTATTTGTCAAAGGTTAAAATATGGGGTGTGTGCATGAGTGTGTGTGATCATGTGCATGTGTGTTTTCACTTCGTCTAGTATTGAAATTTCCCTTACAGTGGCAACCTCCCCTTTCACCCTTAAGGGCTTCCCTTACAGTGGAAACCCTCCCTTTCTACAACCTATTGTACATTCCCTTCTACATCAACCTCTAGGACCTGCACATTGGCAAACAAAATATTAATATTTGTGGGTATAAATTGATAGGTTAGTTTATAACTGGAAGTGGACTATTTTGGCATCTTTTACCTTCATAACACAGTTTGCAACAACACAAAACTCATAGTTCTTTGGGGTTCAAGGTTGATGGATTTGGACTATGTAATTTTTGCACCTTTTTGCCATTCAAGTTTATTGTGGATTGGTGTATTTTGTTTGGATGTGGTATGCCAATGATGGGATGTTGATGGGCCCTTGGCATTTTAGTCGATGGTATGTGTATGTGATTTTGGTTTTGATTGGGGTTGGTGGTTCTTGATTAGATATTGGTGGCCTCATTTGGTAGTATTGTTGCATTACTACTCTTCTTGGTGAATTGGATAGGACTGTTGTTGTTAATCAATTGTCTCGGTTGTTTGTTTACCTAACTTAGCTCCTCCTAAGCTTTGTTACTACCCTCTTGAAGCTCTAATGGAATTTCTACTTTTCCTTGTTCAACTCTTTATAAATATTGCCTTGTCAAACCATGCATTTAGCATTGTTTATGGGTTTTAACATCTTTAATGGACTTCAACTCTATGCATGGTTTAAACCAATGTTTGATATTTAAGTCCATGTTGTTTCTTTTTTTACAAGACTGTAGTCATCACCCTTGATTGGTTATTCAATCCCCTCCTTTGCAAAGTCGTTGGTTGGTACTTTGTTGTCTAGTATGTGTACCTTGACCCTTTGTGTTTCTTCTTCCAAACGGCATGTCTGTGATTGTGATGCCCTTTGGATTGTACTTGTTTTGCCTTACCTTGTCTTTTCTAGTATTTTTCTTGTGGTTATGGTGGTGCTTATGTTTTGATGTTCACATGCTTGGATAATGAGTTCCTCCACAATTCGATGAATTTCAGTGTTTTTTTTTGCCTTAGTATTATTAAATATTCAATACCCTCATAATCTCTGGTTTGGGTGAATTTGTGTTGCTTGGCAAATGAAATAGGTATTTTGGACTTGATTAGATTCAAGTAATCATTTGAAAAACCCTTGGCCTTTGTGAAATTGGCTTTGAGCAAGTTTTTGTACAAATCTTGTGTTGATAAAGTTTTTCCTTGGTATATGTTATGTGTACACATATTTTGATGATATTCAAAAATATATCTGAAGTCCTTGATGAGGCCTATGCATCCTACTTTGCATTTGGGGTTGTGTTTTTTAAAGATTATGTTGAGTTGACGTCTATGAGAATATTTAGTCTCTACTAATTATGATCCACATGTGAAGGACCCTTTTAGATATCCTTTCAAGTTATAAATACAAGTATCATCTCAGATTTTTTCTTTTCTCATGTTTGATGTCAACTATTTTGTTGCTATTTCTAGGGTTTCGTTGCTTCATCCCTAGGTTTCTAGATCCATGTTTAAGGTATATTTTTTGTGATCCTTTCTCTACTAGCACATGAGTTATGATGGTTCGTGACCCTGTATAGCCGACTTGTGGACTGTATGTCCTTCCAAGACTTGGTCGTGCGTGTTTTTGGTGTATCTCTTGTTGGTCCGTGATCACCTTATGAGATTAAATGGTGGATTGCTTGTCCTTTCTCTACTAGGTCGTGATTGTTGGTAACCCTCTCTAGGATGAACATAATTGTGTTAGACTCTTCTTAGTAGGTCGTGACTATCATTTTCCTGGATGTGACAATTTTGGAGCCACTATGGGATGGGCATGACTGTATTAGCCCTCTCCTATTTGGTTGTGATTGTTGGTAACCCTCTCTAGGATGAACATAACTATGTTGGCCTCTTCTTAGAAGGCCTCGACTGTCATTTTCCTGGATGTGACTATTTTGTAGCAACTGTGGGTTGGTCCTGGTTGTATTATCCCTCTCCTGGAATGTCATAACTATTGTGCCAGGTTGTGTCTTTTTTTTCGGTCAGCTAGGACAAGCTCCTGACCTACTGGAAAGTTTCTAAGTCTGAATTGTGACTGTTGACAACCTCTATTGTTGGGCCATGACTATGGTGTATTTCTTTGATGATTAGTGATATTTTTTAATGGTGTAACCTTTATGGACGATCTAAAGTTGGAGCTAGGACTTAGTATTGTTGTTAGATTAATGCCTTGACCTCTTACTATTGTAACCATTGTTGTTTTCCAATATTTTAACCTTAATCTATTTGTATGCCACAGACCTAGGCTATGACTTGTTCGGCACCTCAGACTCAGGCTGTGACTCTGGTTTTAAGTGGGACAATACCTTTGACTATTATTGGGATTTATTGTTAGTCTTATATGTGTCTAACCTAAACGTACAACACTCTAACTCTCTCTCTGTTAAGGTATGTCTTTTGATAGCTTGTCCTTATAGTGATAAGAGATGATTAAAAAATGTCTGAGTATAAGGAAGATCCAAACTAAATATAACCATAATTTCTTGTGTTCCTTATTTTGTAGTTCGTTAGTATGTATTGTACCACTTCTACTGTTAGCATTTATGTTATGTACATTGCATTTAATGAAAGGGAAATCCTAGCTTTTAGTCACTGTAAGGACAAGCTGTCACAAGTCATACTTTGAGAGAGAGAAGGTTAAAGTGGTATGGGATTAGGTTAGATACATACAATAAAAAATCTCAGTAACCGAGTTAGAAAATATCATTAGGATAGAAACAATTATACTCATCCAAAACCACAAATAGGCACCCTAAAAGTCACAGATCCCTCTAAAATACTTAACACCATTACTTACCTATCATCTAGGGTTTGAAATATTCATATATCATCTAGGATAGGGAACCATAGTCTTGGTACATCAGTCACAGTTCAACAGATAAATGGACACGCCAGTCATAGTCACACATTCATGGTCCAACAAAGAAGTGACACACAGTCATGGTCCTCTTCATAAGGTCACGACCCCAGGACTAGAGGGAATACACAGAACACAGCCCAGCCCTAGAGGTCATACACAGTCCAAGAAAGTATCACGATATTCTATAAATATCACTCAACTACTCCTAGATTTTAGGACTTTTACCAATACAAAACATAAAATAAAATTAAGTGAACTTAAGACAAGGTACAACATAAACAATAGTAAAATTACAATGAAACTAATTCACAGTAATTAAAGAACAATTTATAAATAGGTTTGGTTTGAATCTTCCTTATACTTAGACATATTGTGCCATCTCTTGCCACTGTAAGGACAAGTTGTCACAAGTCATGCTTTGAGAGAGAGAATTTTGAAGTGCTCTGGGATTAGGTTAGAATTGATAACTAGGTCTGGTTTGAATCTGCCTTATACTCATACATATTGTGCCATCTCTTGTCACTGTAAGGACAAGCTGTCACAAGTCATACTTTGAGAGAGAGAAGATTAAAGTGGTATGGGATTAGGTTATATACATATAGTAACAAATCCTAGTCACTAAGTGAGAATATCTCATTAGGATATTAGCAATTATGCTCAGTCAAAACCACAAATAGGCACCCTAAAAGTCACAGCTCCCTCTAGCGGACTTAACACCACTACAGACATATCATCTAGGGTTTGACATAGTCATATATTAGCTAGGATAGGGAACCACATTCATAGTACATCAGTCATAGTTCAATAGAGAAAGGGACAGGATAATAACGGTTTACAAGAGAAGTGACACATAGTCACAGCCTAGCAAAGAAATGGAACACAGTCATGGTCCTCTTCGTAAGGTCATGGCCGCAGACCTAGTGGGCATACACTAAACAAATCCCAGCCCTAGATGGCATACACAGTAAAAGAGAGGATCACGGTCTTCTAGAAAGATCACTCAACTACTCCTAACTTTTAGGAATTTTACCAATAAAAAACATAAAGTAAAGTTAAGTGAACTTAATATAGGGTACAACATAAATAATAGTAAAATTACAATGAAACTAATTCACATTAATTAAAGAAAAATTTCTAAATAGGTTTGGTTTAAATATTCCTTATACTTAGACATATTGTGCCAGCTCTTGTCACTATAAGGAAAAGTTGTCACAAGTCATAGTTTGAGAGAGAGAAGGTTAAATTTTTATGGGATTAGGTTAGAATTGTTAAATACTTTTAGTTTGAATCTTCCTTATACTCATACATATTGTGCTAGCTCTTATCACTATAAGGACCAGGGTATTTTTTAAGGATTCTAATATTATACCTAAGTATAGTATTCTAGGCGATTGTTTTGGATTGAAAAAAACATGTTTATAGATAGGTAGGCGAATACTAAATATGAAACATAAAATTGACATTGAAATGTGTAATTTTTGGCGAATATTATGAGAAAATAACATATTTTATGTAAAAATAGGCGATATTATACACTAAAAATGACCAAATAGTGAATTTATTTTTTGAAAAAAACCCAAAAAATAGCCAATTGGTGAAATTTCACCCCTAAAAATTACTGTGGTAAGGACAAGCTACACAAGTCATAATTTGAGAGAAAGAAGTTTAAAGTGGTACATGATTAGGTTAGATACATACATTAACAAATATTAGTCACAAACTGAGAAGATATCATTAGGATAGCAGCAGATATACTTATCCAAAACCACAAATAGGAACCCTAAAAGTCACAGCTCCCTCTAGCGGACTTAACACCACTATTGGCCTATCATATAGGTGTTGAAATAGTCATAGATTGTCTAGGATAGGGCACCACAGTCTAGGTACATCAGTCGCAGTTCAATAGAGAAAGGGACACGATAGTCACAGTCCAACAGAGAAGTGACACACAATCATGGTCCTCTTCATAAGGTCATGACCCCAGCCCTAGAGGGAATACACAGAACACAACCCAGCCCTAGAGTGCATACATAATTCAAGAGAGGATCGCGGTATTATAGAAATATCACTCAACTACTCCTAGATTTTAGGAATTTTACCAATCAAAAAAATAAAATAAAGGTAAGTGAACTTAAGACAGGGTACAGCATAAACAATAGTAAAATTACAATGAAACGAATTCACGGTAATTACAAAACAAATGCTAAATAGGTTTGGTTTTAATTTTCATTATCTCATACATATTGTGCTAGCTCTTGTCACTATAAGGACAAGTTGTCACAAGTCATACTTTGAGAGAGAGAAGGTTAAAGTGACGTGGGATTAGGTTAGAATTGCTACATAGGTCTAGTTTGAATCTTCCTTATACTAAGACATATTGCACTAGATTTTGTCATTGTAAGGACAATATGTCACACGTCATACTTTGAGAGAGAGAAGGTTAAAGTGGTATGGGATTAGGTTAGATACATACAGTAACAAATCCCAGTCACCAAATGAGAATATCTCATTAGAATGGCAACAATTATTCTCAGAAAAAACCACAAATAGGCACCCTAAAAGTCACAACTCCCTCTAGCAAACTTAACACCGCTACTAAACTATTATCTAGGGTTTGACATAGCCATAAATCAGCTAGGATAGGGAACCACATTCCTAGTACATCATTCATAGTTCAATAGAGAAAGGAACATGAAAGTCACAGTCACATGGTCATGGTCCAGCAGAGAAGTGACACATAGTCATGGTCCAACAAAGAAGTGGCATGTAGTCACGGTCCTCTTCATAGGGTCACGAACCCATCCCTAGAGGACATACACAGAACAAAACCTATCCCTGGAGGGAATACACAGTTTACAACCCAACCTTAGAGGAAATAAATAATCCAAATCCAAGAGAGGATCACAATATTCTAGAAAAGATCACTCAACTACTCCTAGATTTTAGGAGTTTTACCAATCAAAAACATAAAGTAAAGTTAAGTGAAATTAAGATAGGGTACAACAAAAATAGTAGTAAAATTACAATGAAACTAATTCACAGTAAAAAAAGAACAATTGCTAAATAGGTCTGATTTGAATCTACCTTATACTCAGACATATTGTGCCAGCTCTTGTCCTATAATGACAAGCTGTGACAGGTCATACTTTGAGAGATAAAAATTTAAAGTGTTATGGGATTAGGTTAGAATTGCTAAATAGGTTTGGTTTGAATCTGCCATATACTCATACATATTGTTCCAGCTCTTGTCAATGTAAGGACAAACTATCACAAGTCATACTTTCAGAGAGAGAAGGTTAAAGTGCTATGGGATTAGGTTAGATACATAAAGTAATAAATCCCAATCACCAAGAGAGAATGTCTCATTAGGATAAATTATACGCAACCAAAATCACAAATAGGCACCCTAAAAGTCACAACTCCCTCTAGAAGAATTAACACCACTACTGACCTATCATCTAGGGTTTGACATAGCCATAGATCAGCTAGGATAGGGAACCACAGTCCTAGTACATCATTCATAGTTCAATAGAGAAAGGAACATGACAATCACAGTCACATGGTCATGGTCCAGCAGAGAAGTGACACATAGTCATGGTCCAACAAAGAAGTGGCATGTAGTCACGGTCCTCTTCATAAGGTCACGAACCCATCCCTAGAGGACATACACAGAACAAAACCTATCCCTAGAGGGAATACATAGTTTACAACCCAACCTTAGAGGGAATAAATAATCCAAGAGAGGATCACGATATTCTAGAAAAGATCACTCAACTACTCCTAGATTTTAGGAGTTTTACCAATCAAAAACATAAAGTAAAGTTAAGTGAAATTAAGATCGGGTACACCAAAAATAGTAGTAAAATTACAATGAAACTAATTCATAGTAATTAAAGAACAATTGCTAAATAGGTCTGGTTTGAATCTACCTTATACTCAGACATATTGTGCCAGCTCTTGTCCTGTAACGACAAGCTGTGACAGGTCATACTTTGAGAGATAAAAAGTTAAAGTGTTATGGGATTAGGTTAGAATTGCTAAATAGGTCTGGTTTGAATCTGCCATATACTCATACATATTGTGCCAGCTCTTGTCAATGTAAGGACAAGCTATCACAAGTCATACTTTCAGAGAGAGAAGGTTAAAGTGCTATGGGATTAGGTTAGATACATACAGTAATGAATCCCAATCACCAAGAGAGAATGTCTCATTAGGATAAATTATACGCAACCAAAATCACAAATAAGCACCCTAAAAGTCACAACTCCCTCTAGAAGAATTAACACCACTACTGACCTATCATCTAGGGTTTGGCATAGTCATAGATTATCTAGGATAGGGCACCACAGTCCTAGTACATCAGTCATAGTTCAACAGAGAAAGGGACATGATAGTCACGGTCTAGAAGAGAAGTGACACACAGTCATGGTCCAATAGAGAAGTGACAGACAGTTATGGTCCTCTTCATAAGGTCATGGCCCTAGCCCTATAGGGAATACACAGTACAAGAGAGGATCAAAGTCTTCTAGAAAGATCACTCAACTATTCCTATCTTTTAGGAGTTTTACCAAGAAAAAACTTAAAATAAATTTAAGTGAACTTAAGATAGGGTAAAAAAATTCAAATTATAAAAGTTAAAAGAGATGAGATGAGTCATGATTTGCTTGATACATTTCAATTTTGGGGTGAAACTTATCACAGTTTCCATGCAATGTATCAAGTTTCCGCTAGTTAGTGATCCTTAAGGTTGTTCAGGCCTTATCTATGACTCTTGAATGCATCTTGTGCTGGGGTGTGACCTTATGTGTGCTCATTGAACTTGAGTTGTGACCTCTATGAGGTGTTTGGACAGAGATTTGATATTTGTAGGTTGTCGGATGCTTGGAAAAATCTACAATTATTGTGGGTTATTAGGACTCAGACTTGAACTTGTTGGGATGCTAAGATCTGTGTTGTGACTTGTATCTTTTGAACCAATATCTTTAATTTTTCGTATTGTTTTGCATCTAGCACTTTGTTGAAAATTTACTATGTTTTTACTGCTATACTATTATGCATCTTGGAAATTTATCTACAGTTGTAACTTTAATTCATTTAAGTAATTGACTGGATTGGTTAAAATTCATTGGAATTTTGTTACATTTTATGTTATCTACATTGGAACTGAAAACTCATCTCAAGGACCAAATTTAACACAGCGACCAGTGGAGTGTTAAAGTTGAATGAGATGAAAATTATGTTTGAATTTATTGCAACAGTACTTTTCTAGATCTAGATTTGTATGAGAGTCATAAATTATTCTTTAGGTACTAGGTTCCACATTTTTCACCTAACCATTCATTGAAAACAATAACCATAAATCTCACTATTGATTCAAGACACACTTCATTTGAAATACATGGGTGAGATGTAATCCTTAATGATGTTTTCCATGGTGTAGGAAGAACCAAATAGGTATTTGTCATATTTGTCTTATTCAAGCGAGGGGAGTTTAGGAATAAAAGAGGAAATTGAGACATCCATAAGGTCTACGCCAGATATATCAACTAAATGTCAAAATATCAGAAGAAAAATCCAAAAATGCATGCAATTTTGTCTTGATGAAGGGGGGTCATGTTCTTATGATGATGAGACCATAGGCAACATTGAGGTGCCCTTGAGGTACACAAATATAGTGAAACAATGGGTACATAAGGATATTCCTCAAATAAACACATATTTGTTTGTGAATGAGAGGATATATCGAATTGCATCATCAACATTACATGGTTTGGGGTTGTTTGGCATGGATGGCATAATGGTCGGTTACAACAAATGTACAGAATTGATGGAGTATGTTGGACCCTGTTAAAACTATAGATATTGGATGTGACTAATCAAATATACAATAATTATGCGTAGATATGGACTGTCTGCAAATTATTTACAGCTGAAAGACATGGATCAAAATAAAGGAGCGACGTTGTACATTGATGGAAGGCTAAAAGCTATAGGGAACATTACGAGGTTTATAAACAGTACACAAACAAGGTTTACGCTTAAGAAACCCAATTGCATATTTGATGGGTATGAAGGAAATAGTGTTTTTTTGTGTGCCATTAAATCAATAGTTGTAGGGGAAGAGTTTCTTATTAATTACAATTTGAATCAAATAAATACAAATTCGGTCACTTTGGGAGTGGTACATCTTACAATTTACCCAACCTTTAATTAAAGAATGTAATATCTTTGTATTTTTTGGTATTCTATTGTTCTAATTTTGTTAAATTTTCTATCTTTAAGATGCAGAGTAGAGATCGGGGCATTTTCCCAGTAGCTGGTCATAGGAGTAGACCATCCTCAAGGAAACATGTATACATCATTGTAATTGTATAAATATAGTATGAACAAAAATGTTTATTTGCTACATTTTTGCAAGAGTATAATCGTTCGGTTTAGATAATGTTATCTATGTTTTTATTGCAGGGTGTTGATCACGATAGATACCTACCACTAGTATATCAGACAGTACCTGCCTCGAGGCAGTAAGTATACCTCATTTTTATTTTACTACTATAATATGCGCAATATTTATTATTATTATTTCTTTTCATTAATATATTGGTTTCATTTATATAACGAATTATGTATTTTTCATCATAGAAAAGTGATCGGGGCATCTCCCTGACAGTTCATCAGAGTAGAAAATCCTCGAGGAAGAAGGTAATCCTCATTGTAATTTTACTACTATAATATGTGCAATATGTTTTATTATTATTTACTATTCATGAGTATATTGGGTTCATTTCGATATTGAACTATGTATTTTTCATCACAGGAAAGTGATTAGGTTTTTTTCGTGAGTACACTAGTTTCTTTTCAATAATGTTTTATACAATTAATTGTTGCAGGGAAATGATCAGGGCAAGTCCCCAACTATTGATCAGATGAGTACATGCTCCTTGAGTCAGCAGGTATACCTATTTCTAATTGCACAAATATAATATGACCAATATGTTTTATGTTAGGTATGTTTCTTGTGTATGTTGATTTCATTGTGATAATGTTTTCTACATTTTATTGTAGGGGGGTAATTGGGGCAAGGACCCAGTTGTGGATCAAACAATGCCATTCTCGAGGCAACGAGTTTACATAATTGTAATTTTTTAAATTGAACATGAGCAATATGTTATTTTATTATGTTGTTTTCCTTAGTATAGTGTTTTCATTTTAGTAATGTTTTATGTATTTTTGTTGCAGGTCACTGATTCAACATTTCATCTAGCATCAGATAAATCAATTGATATTATTGTGTATGAAATCATGCGTGATGTTGACATTGGATATTCTATAGACCCAATTAAAATGATAGAGAAGACCTTTAAAAAAATTAATGAGGATATCCTTCATCTTCTATTCATTCAACTGCATACAAATGAGATTAAAGCAAAGATTGATGTTTTGGTCAAGAGATCTAAGGCCTTGAAAGTAAGTTGTAGGATCTTGGATTACAAGATAAATTCACTTATGATTTTATATATTGTACTTGTATATGACCATGAATTAATAATTTGTTTGTATATATAGGATTTTTTACACCCACAAACTAGTGGTGAGGGCGATGTTGATATTAGTGATGCTCATGGAGAGCCGTCACATGAACATATGACTCCACCTGCATCTCATGTGCCATTGTTATTGACTGAACAATCAACGACACACTCTGCGACACCCCTGATGCCATATGTGAGTGCACTTGCTGGTGGTCGGCGCACGCTAGATGGTATAGAACAAGGGGTCGATGTAGAGATTAGCAATGATAATGCTCAAGCAACATTTCCTGGATTTTCCCGTGTCACTAGCATGGGTACACTAGAGACAACATTTTTGTGGGTGAAAATCTTGTTCTCGTAAATATAGAGAAGATCCCAGGTATTTATACATTGTTTAACTTATTTTTATAAATTGATTGTAATATTGTAAAAAAACATTGTTTTACAACTAACTTATTATAGGAAATTTGAGGTCTAAAATGGGCCTCCTAAGGAAAATAATAAAATAATAGCTAAAATAATAAATTAATATTTATTAATTTTGGAGGAAGAAAGAAAAAACTATGTTTTTGTTCATATTTTCAACATATCTCCATGTGATTTTACTCAAATTTCTAATGATCACAGTTTTTTAGGTATTTCTTATTTTTTGGGTAGTGTGGTCCATCAAAAGTATGCAGTGTGGGTACTTGTTGGATGCAGAATTAAAGTATGCATCCAACGAGCCCTCTCACTCGAAATTTGAGTAAAAGCACATGGAGATATGTTGAAAATACGAACAAAAAAGTAGTTTTATTTATGACAAATATGTCAATTCAACCATTATGGTTGACTCATTTTATGAAATTATATTGGTTCTTGAAAATCCAACTCACAAGAATTTATTGTTGGATCATTTATTATAAGGCCCATTTTAGACCTCAAATTTCCTCTAATGTGATGACATGATCGTCTTGCAGGAAATGATATTTTTTATAAACATCTAAATGATCTCTCATTGGAGATTTTTGGGCCCACCATCTGCACAAGGTGGGATAAACAAACAAAAAATTTAAATATGAGCTCAATCATCGCTTGGTTGGCCTGTTCGGCTGTGATACCTTCAATAGAGCAGATGAACTCAAGGATTGCCAACATATGAAGATTGCGAGGAAACAATTTAGGGTTCATCTAGAAAGGAACCCTAGGTATGAGCACCATCTAATCATTCTAGCAAGAGTGTGGAAATCCCTAGTAGAAGATGGAAAAGAAAGAGGCTTTGAGAAGAGAAGGAAAGCTACTGCCAGGCATAGGAAGGCATGCAATACTTTCAGCAATGTGATTATAAACCATATTATTATTAATTTTTAGATCAAATTTGAAGCATATAACATATTTCAACCTTTTCATAGGCTATCAAACACATCAAAGGCCACAAAGTCCAGGCAAGAAAAATTGGACAACACAAGCTTGGTCCTGGTGGTTATTCCAATTTAGAGGCACAGATTGTAAGTATAAAAAATCCAATATTATATCCAAAAAATAAATTGCAACTTATTTTTCATTTTTTGTGAGAATTTGACTCATATCTGGATCTAGGAGCACAATAGACTCTCACAATTCAAATTACTTTGCAAAAACCAACAAAAAGATTGAAAGAGGAACAAAATTTACATACACATGTGAACACAAAGTGGATATTATTGAACTGTCTAACATATGAATGTGTTTATATAAGGTATATATTACATTATGAATAATTCATGAGGCTTAGGAAGCCATTTGGGAGTGTACATGTGTCATGGCCAAAATTGACCTCAATCCCCCTAGGTGGACCAATGAAGCTCCAACTCAGCCCAAACGGTCACGAAACCTGGTGTGAACATTGGTGAGGTGTGTTGGGGAAATAATGAGTCCAATTCATGCATGGGTGAGAAAATATAGGTGTGTGGGAGGCTCAATGTGATGATAAATGCTCCTGCGAGAGCCAAAATGGACAAAATACACCACAGGTGCCCCTGGTCAAACCCAAATTCCTCAAAACAAGGAGGTAGTGCTCCAAGTAATTAATGAGGGTGCACATGTGTTAGCTTGACCAATATAGAGCACTAGTGTGTGTGTGTGTGTGTGAATGGTATGAAAATAACCATTTCACCTCTTAAATCAATTTCCCTAAGTCTAAACCATAACAAATTAATGCTTAGAAGCAAAATGAAATTGACTAAGGTATAAACGAAGGTACTAAGGATGTATTACTGTTCTAACACCCCCCCTTCAGCTTGAACTAGTAAAAAATAACCAAAAATATTATGGAGGCCATGGCAACAAAGGATCAAGTCACCTAATACAACATAAATTTTATTTGTCCATGAAAAACAAGGAAAAGATGAAAACCACATTGGAACAAAATATCTCCTCAAAATGGACACGAGGAAAAAAATATGAATGTGAATGGAATCCATCCCCATGCATCACTCACTCTAAGTAGTGATCTCAATTAAGTGAAGGTCTTCTCAGTTAAAAACTAGGTGAAAATGTCAACAGTTTGCTCAGTGGATGGGAAATAATGCAAGGCTATCACCCGATCATGCACTAAGCCCCAAATGTACTGCATATGAATATCCATGTTCTTGGTACTCTATCTCTATAATGGATCTGTATAAATATTTATTTCACTTTGATTGTCACACCAAATGAAAGTGGGTGAATGAAGTGCAACATCAAGCTCCCGAAGAATGCCTTGCAACCACACACATTGTGTAGTTTCATTCATTGTTCCTTTGTATTCAGCCTCAGATGAAGAAAGGGAAATAGTGTGTTGTTTCTTAATTGAACTGAAAATGGGACCATTATAAATAATGAATACAAAACCTGAAGTATACTTTCTTTCATTGGGATCTCCAGCCCAATCCGAATAAGAAAATCCTACTAGTTTTAATAGAGAACTAGCTACATAGTGTACCTCAAAGTTCTTGGTGCCTTGAACATACTTGAGGATCCTCTTGGCTGCCTTCCAATGGAACTCATGTGGCTTTTGTATATATATTTCTACAACACTAAAATATTATGCTAAATCAGTTCTAGTATGAGTGAGATACAACAAGCTCCCGACTAGCTGTGTGTACAATGAGTAATCTACCAAAGGAGAGTCATCAATTTCACCTAGTTTTATGCTAGAAAGGAATGGGAAATTGGCTGCATTACATTAAGCCATATTGAACCTTAATAACAGGTCTGAAGCATACTTCTGTCAGCTGATCATGAAGCCACTTTCATATTTCTTAATTTCCAAACCAAGAAATTGTTTTAGCAATCCTACATCAGTCATTGCAAATTCATTGTGTAAAGATGTGTTAATTGATCCAATTTATTTGGTGAAGCTACCTGTAATCAAAAGGTCATAAAAATATAGTACAATAACCTGAAATACATCACCAAAATTCTGTAAGTAAACATTAGGATCTGATTTGCTTCGAACAAAGCCAATTGATAGAAATAAACTGCCCATTTTGGCATACCAAGCCCTTGGGGCTTTCTTGAGGCCATAGAGTGACTTCTTCAACCTGAAAAAAAGGGAAGTATCCTCTTGGAAACCTTCATGTTTCTACATGTATATCTCTTCCTTTAGATTAGCTTGAAGGAATGTACTTTTGACATCCATGTGGTGAACCTCCCAGCATTTACTAGCAGCAATGGCTAAAACTGGTGCAAATGTATCTATATAGTCCACTCCGTGTACTTGAAAAAATACTTTGGAAACTAATAAGGACTTATCTTTTATATCAGAACCATCACCAGAAACTTTGTTCCTATAGACCCACTTGCATTGCACAAGCTTCCTCTTGGGAGGCAAGGAAACCAATTCCCAAGTCTCATTCTCTTGTACAAAATTGAATTCATCTTGCATGGATGATTGCCATATTGGGTCATTATATGATTACTGATATGAATTTGGATCAGATATAATCATCATATAGCATTTCTCAGGAAGAGAAATTTCACTTGCAAAAGAAGCATTGTGAAATTGTGATCTTGTTTTCCTAGGATCTAGAGGATTTCCTGGTAAATCCCTAGAAGCTTGTATGGTTTTCTCTTCCCACTTGGGACTTGAGGGTGATTCATGTACAAAAAAATCATCTTCAGCCATCTCATTATCAGAAATATCAGAAAAATCATATGTGCAATCATCACTTACTTCATCATGGTGTTGAGGAGAAGAGCATTCCCCTGGTGCTATTTCAAAATATGGTATAATATCCTCTTCGAATTGCACACTTCTTTAAATTAAATTTTCATGTGTGTATGTATCAAAGAGATTATATCCATTTGTGTATTCACCATATCCCACTAGGATACATTCTTTTCTTTGTGGTTGCAATGCCTTCCTCTTTTATGATGGAATTCGAGTCGATGCCCTTGAGCCAAAAATCCTGAAATGTGAGATGTTTGGTTTGTGACCAAATCAAGCCTCATGTAATGTCCCAAATTTTAAATTATGTCACAATGGCCAAATCACATTTTCCATATTCATGAAAGTTTTCAAAGGGATGCCAAAAGTCAAATAATTGCCAAGGTGGAAAATCACTAGTTTCTTAGGTTGGGGGTGGAAGCTTTAAGATTTGGAATAAGGGGGATAATAAATCATATTTAGAAATTAGAAGGGGATAAATATTTAATAATGTATCTTATTAAATAAATACAATATAAAATGGAAGTGGCAATGGAGCATGAAGACACATGGAGACTATGGGGCCCACACTAGCTAGAATTCCTATGTTAAATGGTATCTTTCTCTTGAAAATTTGAATATATGGGAAGTCTAATGTTTTTGTATGGATTATAATGTTAATATAATTTTCCATATACTTCATAGGTCAAAATTGGGATGAATTGTAACTTACATGGGAGAGGAAGAGCCAAAGGGGAGTTTCATGGACACTTGGCTAGATTCCCCTTACATTTATGACATCTATGACACCAATGATGGAGATTCTATGATAGTTATGACACAATTCATATATAAAGGCTTACATACTGACATAATGACATCTCAATACTGAATAGAGCATCTTAGAGGTCGAATTTGGGAGTTGGAGAAGGCCAAGAGGCTCCTACTCAAATTTGGGAGAAGAGGGAAGGTGAAGAGAGAGACCACATGGCATAGCATGAGAAGCCACACCAATTCGACTTGGATTTGGTTTATGGATTTATTTGGAACCTTATAATACCAATATTTTTTATAAAATACAGGTATAAGCCATGAGAAGAAGCTTTTTCTCATTTGTGAATTGTGAGAGCTAGTGGATCGATGACTAGTTTTCTTGCTTAAGCCAATTTCAAGGGTGAAAGATTCCCATCCTAGTTGGTATTTGGAAAGGAAACTTATGTATTTCATGGATCTTTAATGGAGTCTTATTTTCAGGTGTAAGCTACATAAAAGCATGTGGATTCTTCTATTGCAACACTCTCTCTCAATTATTTCCAGTTTTCACACCAAATTCATGCCAATGGAGGGATTGGGCTTTGGGTGAGCTATTGATCTCTTTGGGGAATATTATAATGCCCATTATATTATTTTATGATGTATATACTCTATATTTCACGTTTAGAATACTCTCAGGTCAAAATACCCAAAATAATTCATGTTAAAATGTTGAACAATGAAGAAATAATGTCATTTCCCCACTATCTTGTTGTGAACAATTGTAATCTTGATGATTTCAAATTGGGAGAGACTTTAATTGTAAATTTATGATTGGAATTAGTTAAATATTCTCTGGTATTCATTCTCATAAATTTTCAAGTCTAAATTCCCAAGATTTGTATGTCAAAAATGACTTTTAATGAGCAAGCAATGACCATTTCCACTCTATTTTGATATATGCCAAGGTAATGATTATTATTTAGAATGGAGGAATGTATCTCTGATAAATGTATGATTTATGGACTTTAATTAATTTTTATTTCAAGTCTCATGTTCATTAATTAAGCATTGGAATCCATTTTACTCATTTTTATTGCATTGGGAGAAGATTTGGTACATTTTCCCCAAGGGTCGAAATTGTGACTTGGGAGTTGTTTTGGAAAGAGTCATAAGAGACTGTATAAACTGAAAAATTATGCATATGAGAATTTTAAAATATCCCTTACACATACCCATCCTTTTTTCATAAATTCAAGTGACTTTGGGATCATTTGTGAATCCATTTCCGACAATTACCCGGGGGGAATTGGAGCCCCAATTTGCTAGTAAAGGCTCCTACTTTGAACAGAACATTAAACAAGTTTTTAGATGTAATTGGGAGATAAAAAATCATACATGAGAATTATATTTAAGTTATATTACCATTCATGTACCTTCAGAGAAAATTTGGAAGCATTTGGGTCAATTTGGAGGTCTAGACATCAAAACTAGTCAAGAGCCAAAATTGAGAAAAAATTGGAAAATTGGGCATTTTAAAAAAATTCCAAAAAGGGGACATTACAGTGGTATTATAGCATGGTATTTGAACCTATTGAATTTATGTATGGTATATATGAATTGAATAAATTCATTAATCCATGTGGTGATGATATGTCAAGGTAGGTTAAGCAAGCAATTCAAATTGGCACATAAAACTATTCATTGTGAAGACCTTAATGATTGGTTGAAGGAATTTATAAAAAATAATTCAAATAAGAACTCATTAAGGAATAATAATCAATGCACAATTAGGGAGGAGACCAAGGAGCTACAAATTTCTGTGGGTGGTGAAGAAGAAAAGGCATTACATGAAGAGGATTGAAATTCACTCCCAAATGAATTTGAAAAAGATGAGGAAACATCACATGAGAAGGAAGAAGAGTACCTTGAAACTATTGAATATCATTCTGAAACCAATTCTACTATGGACATGGACCAAAGAGCATCTACGGATGGATGCTTGAACTATGAAGGAGTACCTACTGATGGGTGCTCACACCTCTATGTTGGTGACATAGAGATCAATTTTGAAAGTGTTGCTGCAAGCCAAACTTCCATTAAACCTGAAAATGAATACCTTGTAGATTTTGAGGAAGAAATAAGATCAACTTCCCCATCACCACTTGAGCTTCAAGAATTTGTTCCAAGCAAGAAGGAAGAATATGATGAGCTTCATTTGCAAGAGCCTCATTTTCTTGAAGGGTCCTTAAAGACGAATGAAAATAATATCCAAGAGGCCCTTAGCATACTCCATGACACTCAAGCATTGGTATCAAATTCTTGTTGGAGAGCTACTTCCTTGGAAGATCCATCCTTCCTTGAAGACATGGAGAAGATCCAAAGAGCAATGTGCAACATCAAAGGTAATTTCATGTCTTTGCTTTTTGATAGAAAAAATTTCATTGAGCTTAGTGAATGGTTACATGAATCCTACTTGAAGAATAATGAAGTTATTGATAAGCTCACAATTCAAAATAAGCAACTTCTTGAAAAGTTGCAAGACACTTGTTTTTCCTCCGATGTTTCATATTTTCATAAGGTAGATTGCTTGGAGGATTCTCATGACATGATGGATGATGAGAAACATGAAAAATTGCAGGTTCTTGATGTTCTTGAGGATTATAGTGATGAGATCCAATCACTAGTAATGGTGGAAGAGGAACTTGAGTTGCCTCTTGAAAATGGTTACACAATTTTTGAAGAAGTGCATAATTCCACCACCTTGGAACGAAACCATGAGGAATTTTTTTCATTTTCTATTGAGGTGAATAATACTACCCCTATGGATACTTCAAATTATGACAATTTTTCACTTACTGATCATTTGGGTGAGTTGGTTCTTTCTCCTACATCCTACACTTCTAAATTTTGCAGCAGTCATCCTAATGAAGTATGGGTGAAAGGTTTCTTTTTGATAATGCCACATGAGGAGTATGGAACTCCTAGATTTATTTTTTATGATGAAATGGTTGGAGCACACTCTTATTCAAATTTTTAGTAGCATCCTTTGTTACTTTCTGATGATACACATCTACATGGGTGCACCTATGATGTTCATTTGAGTCACTTGAAGACTCATGGTTTTTCTTGCTCAACACTTGGTTCATTTGATGTTGGAGAAACTTCATCCAACACTTGGGTGAAGATTTATATGATTGAAGAACATTATTATTGGAAGCAACATCCTCTGATGTTACATGATGATATACATATTCATGAGTGTATTGATGAGACTTCTTTGAGCCACTTGAAGTCTTCATGTTTTATTTGCTTTTTATTTGGTTCATATTTTGGTGGAGGTTCTTCATTCACTTCTTGGATGAAAGAAAAAGTGGCTGATTATTATTTTGATGCATATTACATTCTTTGGTAGCAGCATTATAGGACATGGGATCTTCACCTATGTCATTGGAGCAAATTTGATTGGTCAATTGAAGCATGTATGCACTTGGCAAATGGTAGTCTACTCACTGGGAGGTATAAGCACTTTCATGATTTCTTGGTGAGGCACTTCCTTGATGTACATTCTTATTATGTTTTTATATACTTTGATGATATATATTATGCACTAATGATGTTTGGAAGAATGCATACAAGAAAATGGGATCCAGGAATTCTCTTTCCAAATGGTATGGGTTGGAGAGCACTCTTAATTATTGGAGTGCAATGCAAGCAATGGGACCTTGGTATAGTTTTTAGTCCGACTGATTTCAATTTTTTGGGAAACAAGCAGTATGGGAGATGGATTCCCCACTTAATAAGGTGATGTTAATCAGAGTAGTGCAATTTCAAGCATGGTGGTTCCTCTCTGAAATCTTCATGGAATCTCAAAGACTCAAAGTGGGCAGCTTTGTACAACAATGACCCTGGCTAATGCTAACTTCTCCATGCATGAATATCGAGTTTCAGAATCCATAAGATTCTTACTAGCATAGTAAATCACTTGCTCCTGATCATTGGGATTTTACTGCACCAAAACCATAGCAATGGTAGTAGCGGAGGAAGCAAGATACAAGAGAAATTCCTTTGAATAATTCGGGGGGTGTATCACGGGTGAATGAGTCAGAGCATGTTTGAGATTATCAAAGGCATGTTGGGCTTGGTCATCCTAGAATAATGGAGTGTCCTTCTTGAGGAGACGCATATAATCGTGCTTTTTCTCTGCAAAATTACACACGAAACGATGGAGGAAGTTTTCCCTCCCTTGCAAAATTTGGAGTTCGAGAAGATGGGTTGGGGCTGGTAGAGCTAAAATGGAGGAAATTTTCAAAGGGTATATCCGGATGCCATCCCTAGAGACCACAAAACCTAACAGACATCCCGTCTCAACGCAAAAAACATATTTATGCGGATTGAGACGTGTATTATAATGACCGCATCTCAGAAAAATATCTCTAAGATGACCAGGGTGGTCCTCCCATTGCTGTGAATGAGCAGGGAGGTCATCAAGGTACGGTTCAACAATATGTTTAATATCTTGAAACGCATAGGACATTGCATGCTAGAAAGTTGCTCCAACATTTTTCAAGCCAAAAGGTAACTTCCTATATGCAAAGGTTCCCCATGAGCAAATGAATGTCGTCTTGTGTTGATCGGTGGGTAATATCTCAATCTGATTATAGCCAGAAAAACCATGCATAAATGAGAAGATGACACTTCCAGCACAGTTGTCAATAATCTGATCGATATGTGGAGTAGGAAAGTTGTCCTTGGGACAAGCTTTATTCAAGTCTCTAAAATCGATACAGACTCTAATGGTGCCCTGGTTTTTATTACAGGGACAATGTTCAATACCCATTCTGTCAGGGGTACGGGATAAATAAACCCAGCTTTGAGAAGTTTCTCTATCTCACCTTTAATAGCTACTGCCTTCCGTGGATGGACTTGCCTTAGTTTTTTCCTGATAGGTTTAGCCGTGGGATAGGTTTTAATTTCATGGACCACAATGGATGGGTCTATTTCCAACATTTATTCATAAGACCAGGCAAAAATATCATGGAATTCTTTGAAAAGTGCCTTGTATGCTTCATATTCGTCTGCCGAGCAATTCTGCCCAACGTGAACATGCTCGATGGTACCAGGATTGGATGATATGTCAATTGGATTTGTTTGGGTAATGTTGCAAAGGTTTCCTTCAGAATCTGTGTCTTGCAACAATATAGGACTTTGAGGTTCTTTGACAATATCAGTGGAAAATAAGGATTTAAAATCATGGTTAAACGAACTGGTGTTGGGGAGGAACAGGGAACTATAATGGTGATCCTCCCAAATGGACTCATTCGTATTCATAATCTCCATAATGGACTCGTTGGAAGGAAAAGTCTCATATAGATAATCCAGAACAGGAAGAGATGGTTCTAACTAGTAAGGCAGGTGGTAAGGATCCGAAGCCACCAGATGAAGGTCATCAGTGTGATCATCAGAAAGGGTTTGAATGGTGTTGTACATTTCTTTGTGTGGACTCAACGAGGTGGAATCAACAATTTGTTTGCCCTTGGGCTCACAATCAAATGATGCAATCATATGAGTGTTGTGGAAGTTCAATATACCATTTCGCAGCTGTACCGATCATAGTTCGATGAAAGAGTCTTAAACGAACTGAATCATCCATAAGGGAGTTTGAAGAACACCACAGATGGAATGTCATGACATTGTTTTTCGGATCGTCTCCCTGCTTCCCATCAAACTTTGGAATGTCTGATGGTAACTTTATCGGAGTGGGAGGCCACGAGGGGTTATGTTGGATGGGGTCATTAATCAACTTGGACAAATCAGGCAAGTCCAAAGTTGCTAGGAAAGGTAACTGACGGTTAGGTTGCACATATTGGTAATATTGATATGGCATATAATTACCAGTAGGATCGTAAGTAGACTGATAGACAGGTTGTTGTGACAAAGAACTACGGAAAAATATGTCTGCAGGGGGTTGATTTTTGGGATCAGGACCGTTAGGACCACCAAGACCATTGGGACCACCAGGACCACCGGGACCACCAGGAGGCAGACCACCAAACCCTCTAGGGCCTCTAGGAGGCAAACCTCTAGAGCCTCCGGAAACACTAGGAGGAGGGCCACTAGACCCTCTAGGGCCATTAGGGGGAAAGCCATCAAGCCCCCAAGGACCACCAGGACCATTAGGACCATAAGGAGGAAAGCCACCAGGCCCTCCAGGACCATTATCCCCCCAAGGGGAGGACCTCCATAAGGTGGTCCTCTGGCACCTCCCGTAGTATGTATGGGTATCCCCCCCATAGCTGGCATGTAGGACCAGTTAGGTTTCCCCCATGGCATGAAAGTATTACTAGGATATGGAATTTTGGCATAAGGCATTCCTGTAGGATTGGGTGGATAATTGATGTTCCCTAAAGGTATTTGATTTGATGTATAACCATAACCCTAAGAGGTTTGACTAGTTATAGGTTGTGCCCCCAAGGGCTGACTTGAACTAGATGGGGGAATAACCACATTAGTGTGGGTGGGAGGGACATAAACTATAGATTTCTCTATACTAGAGGTCTATCCTTAACTAGATACAATTCTAGTGCCAAATAATGTAGGTCATGCCGGGGGTTGCCCCCCAGCACTAGAAGGTAATTACGAAATGGGAATTGAAGGTTGTGCCCCAGGTGCAGAAGACTTGGGAGTATTGGGAACAAACATAATATGGGAGGTGGTGGGGTTGGTATTTTGACCTGGGTTGTGTGGTGGTATTGTGTGATCTATAATCGGTTCAATGGGTCTCATAGAATCGGCAAGTGAACAATATCCCACAGGAACAATTGTGGAACGTGATGGTGGTGTGCCCAATATGTCATCTATTTTCCTTTCAATCTCCTGTGCACGGAGAATGTCTACGTGGTATTTCCTACATTCTTCTTCATTTGGAGAAACTTCTTCAGAAAAGTTTAAACGGGTGCCAAATGAGGCAATGGCCTGTCCTATAGAGGTATCCCAAAATGGAGCATTGGGACTATAAGCCAGATGGGTAGTATCATCAACATGACCTTTTGTGGGAGAATGGAATGAAGTATTACCCCAAGAAGGTTGTTGGACCAAGGGAGGTGAGTGTGAAGGATATGGTCCTCCACTTTCTGCAACCACATTATCTCCCACTTGGGAGGTGGTAGCAGCTCCTTGGTCGATAGCTTTCATTGGATTTTCTCCTGAACCAGGAATAAAATCAGGTGGCAAGCCCTGTACTCTTCTGGACTGTCTTAACTCAGTCAATTTGTACAACTCCTATCTAACCTAGGGTTTGAAACACTAGAAAACACACCAAAAAATTTCCCTACTCAAGCTACAGGTCAAACAAGCAAACTTAAAATGACAGGAGGGGTTCAGATAGTCAGGTCTCTCACCAGTATTGTCAAGAAAGTGCCACTCGCGATATACCTCAAGGGTACGTGTGTAGTAATCTCCCTGAATGCTGTTTTCAGTGTATGGCTCCAAGCAAGATAGCCAAAGGGATTTCCTCAGATGGATAAGGAATCCTAGTAAGGTTTCCCGATATATGCAAGGTATGTGGGAGCTCAAATCGGTAGTAGTGCTATCTAATGCATAACCGTACACAAGGGGCATTCCGATATACAATAGAGTACATGAAGTACCTTTATATATAACTCAAGGGTACGTGAAAGGCCGTTCTATATACCGATGGTACGTGGAAGAACCGTGCGAGTCCCGGGATGTAATGTGGATGAGTAACGACAACTCCTACGCTTAACAACGCATGAACATGTCTCTAACCTATCACTCAAATTGCTATCTAAATTTTAACCTATAACTACCGTTAATTTTAAAGTGGATGGTTAGGTGAATGCATGGAGTTTTGATAGAAAGAATAAAACCATGCAATATGCATATGCAAATATTTCACTTTACCGTTCGGTATGCCTACCTACAGGAGGGAAAGACAGTATTTTCTTTTGCTTCAAAACCAAAAATATTTCCAAACAACAATATTGAATGCAAAATCAAAGACAAGCATCACTTTCCAAACTCATTTATCTTTTTTGAAAGTAGTCAAAAGGGAAGGAGTCTCTTTTCTTAAAAGAAAAACAAGCAGCACACTATACGCATATGCACTTTATTTTTTGATTTTTCTTAAAGCATATAGACAGATCTAACTTAAAACTATAATATTTTTTATTTGGATGAGATAGTATAAATGCAAAAGAGACAAAAGAACATAGAGCACATGAAATCTTGTGAGGCCAATCAGAGATCCAATGTCTTATGCTCACTAATGATAATGAACTAATCTCAGTCAAAAAATTTCTTTTAAAAACAAGCAAAAATAAGTCTTCTATGGGAACAAAAAATGAAATCAAGATGCTAATTAAACGTTTTTCTTTCAGTCTATGTAACATAAATAAAAGAGAGCTCTCTAACACCTAAGCTTTCGAAAAATAAATCCTTTCACAAAGACAACCAACAAGCACAGAAGAAAATGGACAATCAACAAGCCTAATCTAGCTTTTAGATTCTTCAAACAAACTAATCTTTTACCACAAAATTTCAAACCACAAGCATCAGATTCTAACACACAATCCTAACAGTGTAGGGATGAAAGAAAATAAACTCAATTTTTTGCAAAAAATGAGAAAAAAGTGGTCTTGGAATAAGACCTACTTGGCACCACGCTGGAGGGGTCTTGATAGAGCGGTTTTGGCCTAAGATCGCTTCTGGATAATAGGACTTAGGTGGTGGAACCGCATGCTGCTAATAGGTTTCAGGCAGTGGCACCGCTTCTCACCAACAACATAAGAGACGTTCCGTGTATAAATCCAAAACACAAAGGAGAATGACAGACCAAGTTAGAAGAGGATCAGATCAAGGTAAAAACCGATAGATTGAGAGTAAAAAAGAGCATCAAAAGTTGAAATACTTCAGATTTGAAAGTTTCAAACCAAAATTCACTGAGTCAGATAGCAGATCTGACTGAAGAGAGTTGGAGATGGAGCTTGGATTCAGACAAGAGTTCAAGAACTGAGGAAGATTAGATCAATAGATATATGTATCAATCCCCAGTGGAGTCGCCAGATTTGTAACCAGGAATATTTCACCTTATGCGGACAGAAGCTGTTCCTCTGGTCTGAATTGTTCAGATCCAGAACAACTGAGTGAACGACAAAGGATGAAGACCTTCCCTGGATGTCATAGACACTTGGAATACTGCTTCGATAGTGAACCTGTGTACCTACAAATAGATCAAACACGCAAACACATCAAAGCTACCATAAAATCATCTACTTATCCATGTTAGTGACTAAGGAATCTAACAACATGTACATGTGAAATCAAAACAACAGTAATGTGGGATGGAAATCAGCTTTGCATTAAGATGTATGGAGAAGTTTACAACCAATCAAGCCTTATTGTTGACATGCATCTCCATGAGACAAACACTTCATCCCCATAAACTCCAACTTTTCTCTCTATGCTCTCCAATGGCTTGGGCCAAGTGGTCAATCCAACAACATAACAATACCTCTATAGTTCTCCCCCTTCAACCATGGACATGAGCTTGTATTTATAAGGCTCAATGGATAGGAATGGTTGAGAGATTTGTGGATGAGGTGGTCTCTAAGATCCTATGATGGGGGATCTCGAGCTCAACTGACCCACAATGATAGGTATAAGGGAGGACACGAGGCTCATGATCTAGAATCCTCGAGAAACTTCTTTTTTCCCATTTTACCCAGGGTACCACTTTTCTCCTGTTACGACAGAGCGGTTTAGATGAGAAATTCTTATGGAACAAAGGCCATAGGCGGTGGCACCACTTATGGAAAACAAGATGAAGGCGGTGCGAGCAAGGTATCGCTCATGGTTCACAAGGAAAGCACGGTGCTGAGTATTTTCATGTAGAATTGACAAACAACATGGGTTTCCACTCCAAGTGCTGGGATTAAGGGAAAAATTTGTATGTCAAAGGTCTTATTACATGGTGGTGATAGGATTTGGCTGTAACAACATGATTCTACTCATGTTATAAATTGGAATGATGTGCAGGTGGAGCCCGAAGGATATTTTCTGGTGAAACCGAACTGTATACTCGACAAGAGGGATATCTTGCTTCGGAATTGCACAATTAGACAAGTGAAGGTGCAATGGAAGCACCTTAGTCGATAAGAAGCAACTTGGGAATTGGAGAGTCATATGCGGGAAACATATCTAATTCTGTTCCAAGGTAGCTCTAAGGATGATGAATAAAGCATCATAGAGGACGATGTTAGACTTAAGGGGGGTGTATGTCATGCACCCCAATTTCAATAACATTTTATCTTTAAGAAAACATTTTATTTTATTTTTATTGTAAAGTTTATGGCTATTGAACAAGTGGGGTCAGGGATGACTATAATTAATTATGTTGAATATTTTACTACTTAATAAATAAAAGATGAGACAAATAGCCTAAGGAGGCTATTGAATGAGTGTCCACTAACTCACCAGGAGGAATAGACTGGGGTGAGAACAAACTGACACATGGCAGCATCCTCAACCACTTGTAGCTGTTGCAGGGGGAAACTTCCCTAATTTTGTGGTCATGTTCCCCAAGAAAGTGGAACAGAGCAAGTGGCTCATTAATTGAAGAACTGACCAAAAAGACCTAGGCATGCATATATCTATCCATCGAATTCAGCAGGAGGTTGTTCATTCTTTACCTTTTGAATTTCTGAAGTTGAGAAAAGAGCACAAGAGATTCAATGAGGGGGAAGTTAGAAGTGGTTTAAGTGTTAAGACTATTTTCAGAACTAGTGTAGCTTGGTAGCTTATTTCTTTACTGCTGATGAAAATAGTACTGTTGTTAAGTACTTTTGTTGATTTGCAGGGATATGTAATCCCATTCCTTCACACATTTCTTTCATCTTGGTGGATTGGTGGACAGACTTGGGGGTCCTAAGATAAGCATTTGAGCTATCTTCAGGAAAAGGTTGGGTGGAACGGGCTCCTTGGGTTGTTTGTCTCTTCTACAATTATCTAGGTTCTAAGTTGTTCTTGTTATTATCTTTAAATTTATTTTGTATATGAAGGAATTAATGAATGTTAAAATCTATCTCATAAGTATTATTTTTTTTTGTTAGGAATATATTTTATGTCTTAACAATTTATCAGTAAATGAATATTACTGTTTATCCAGATTTTTTTTATAGTAAAACTCAGTATGCTATCTTATAGAAACAACATGATATGTTCATATATAGTTTTCATTATAGTATTATGGATTTTGAATAGTTAGTATTACTCTAATTCTTCTCTATACACCTGTAACAATAGGTATAAGTCATAGAAATAGATATAAGTCACATAAATAGTTATAAGTTACAGAAATAGATATAAGTTGCATAAATATATGTATACATTGCAGATATATCTTTAGTTTGCTGAATAAGTAAAAAGATAAAAAAAAAAAGTGTTAATATATGTTAACTAAACAATGAATAGTTTATAGTAATTCTAGTTCTTTTTATTTTTAATGGAAAAACAATTGAAAAACGCACATTTTTCTTCACGTTATTTATTTATAACATATTTTCGATTTCTAAACAAAAATTTATCTCTGTTTTACAAGTCCGGTCATTAAAGGTTAAGGTTCAAAAACTATGGAGTAAATTATTGTCAAAATTTAATCATTATCCAATTTTGCAGTCGAAAGGCTTTTTACTTCTACCAAACTCACATAGCCAAGAGGTAATTTTCATTTACAAACGGCTTAGGGTAAAATACATGTAAATAATTATTCATAAAGATTTACAATTGTGAGGCTTTATGTATTCCAAAAGAAATATTAATTAGGGTTTTCCACATTATAGTTTTTAAGCAATATACAACCATATTAATTAACACAGTTTAATCTCTTACAGAAGGTTTATAACTAATACATTTAGGATTTTCATTTAAATACCAAATTACAAACTAACTCTATGTAAATGTCTGAGTAAACAAAAGACAAATCCTATTTTAAATCATCATACTTATCAGGTCGAAGCTATAAGTCCAACATTATCAAGTATTATCCTTTTAAATATCTTCAGTGAAATATCCTATTTTTTGTATAGAAAACAAAACGATTTAAACCCTAACCAATTTCTGCACATTGATAAAAGAAAGTATCAGTAGATAAATAATTTATCAACACAGGTTTATTTCAAAACTTAGATAATACACAAAAATGCTGGAAGATTTAATATTAAAAACCCATATTGCCGTAAGCAATTTTTTTTTACAGAGATTATATATCCTCAAACAGTTTTACGATAGAAAACTACCAGTATTTTTTACCCTAATCATCATTTTTACAAGAGTCGTGGCTCACTGGTGAAACCCTAAGGGCCTTTCACTAAAGATGGCCATACGACCTCTATCAATATTCCAAAAACCAAACAACATTTAACCACCAACATTTAATCGCAGCAATAATCCACAAAAACACTTCGGCAACACTGCAGAAACATTCACAAACAAGGGTACCCCAAGGTTGGGACCGAAGCTTACCAAGCCTATCGTGCTCACACCCTTCAGCTTCAGTGCAATTCACCTTCAACACTCAACTGTGGATGTCCAATTATATCACATGCCATCAAACAAACCACAGTTTATAACTTTTTAATAATGAGCTGAGGTTTTAATTAAAAGAGTCGTTATGACTTACCAGTTTAACCTTGATCCCGAAAGATTAGTGATGGCGAAGAACTCGAGAAAAAACCTACTAATGCCACGACTGAGTTTGAAGGAAACAATAACATCGAAAAAACCAGAACATCAACGTGCTGATTTCATGGCTAAGACAAGAACGTTAACAGTTACAGAGACCCGAAGAGGCTGAGAGCCTGTCGGCCCAGTCCTCTAACCAAATGAATAACTGTTACAAGCCAAACGATTTTTTAGGGTTTTATTGAAATATTTATGCTTAGGGTTAATGCCTTAACCCTCCTTTCTAGTGAGAATCCACCATGTGGATTCCACCTCTTTCGAAATTCTTTTGGGTATTGATATAGTTTCGAATCTGCATGATAAACCTTGCAAAGTAATACTATTGCTTGGGTTAAGAATTAAACAAATTATTACATGCATGTTTAAGCTTTGAAACTAAGTTTATAGTTAATATGTTATATGCATTGCAAATTTTTAGCTAGGCTATAGTATTATTATTATATGTAGTGGTTTATGCATAGGTTAGTGATGTTATATTGGTATCTTAGTATTATTATTTTATGCATTAGTTATATGCTTAGGATTGAGTGTGTATTGGCAGTGAGTTACTATCTGTGAATATAAAAATGTTAAATGTTATGCCTAGGCATGTTCTAGGAGTAACCAATTAAAATGCATAGTTAATGTTGAATAATTACATACCATTAATCATGTATCTTATTTGTTTGAGAGCAAATAATTACACTAACAACTTGAAATTTGCTACCTAGGTAGAATAATTCTACTATAGGTCTAAGAATTATTACATTTCAATAATCTAAACCATAATTAGAGTTTAAGGACTTTTCCTAACTTACTCGATTGGTCTTCCAAGTTTTTTATTTGATTACATCGTAAACCTGGAAGTAAGTTTTACGTGTGAATCTTGTACAAGCATCAGATCTACATTAGCTTTGAGAAAAGCTAAGTAAGCCTCGGGATAAAGTCAATCCCCTTCAGTAAGAAAAGAAAACAACCATCAAAATCATACACATTCTTACAAACAAATCAATGAGTTGAATTCAATATTTTGAAACTGTTTAACTCTGTTAAACTTTTATTCAAAACTAAAAAAAATCAATCTAGATTGAATAAAGTTAGTGACATGTGAATTACAAGTTAGTAAGTAAAATTTATGTATCCCTTTAGTTACTAAGTTTTCTCTTAATGCCTTGTATTGTAATCTACCTTTTGAATAAACTAAAAATTAGTTTATTAAACTAGCATTCAGGCTATGACTTATCATTAAATGTAACATAGAAAAAATTTAAAATTTTGTGAATTTTTGGAGATGTCACAGTGATACCATCCAGATTCCTCTACACCTCTTTGAGTTGATGTGCACAATCCAAGTCATCCTCGTCTGCCTCCTCCCCATACCCAACAAGATGATGTAGTGGTGACACCTTGACAAGCCGCAGTGGCCCAACATTGGTTTCATAACAATGCATAATTAGTTACCATGCATCAACAAAAAATATAATATTCATATAATCCGAAAACATTAAAAAGGGAAAAAATACAAAAAAAAAATTATGTGCATTTTTCTATGTTTTTTTGGGTTACTAATAGTTGTTTTTGGAGTTAGTTTTAGCCATTTGTGCAAGATGAAACCTGGAATATTGGTGAAATCTACTTATGATTGCATCAAGAGTAGCAAGGTGCTCTACAACTCATTGTTGGGGAGATATTTTCATGTCATGTCACCTCACGTAACATAACGTTCCCAAAATTAAATAGTAATTAAGAAAATTAATGTCAGCTCACAACTTATAAAACATAAAAAGTAATTAAAAAATTCATGTCGGCTCATAACTTATAAAAAATAATAAGTAATTTAAAAAATTCATGTTGGCTAATAAAATAATTGAAATTAAAACCAACATAGATCCATGTTAACTTGGATCTATTAAGCATCAAGAGGGATACACATCAAGAAAAAATTTACCTCTCCAAAAATTGGATTCCTCTCGGTGCTTAATAGATCCAGGTTTAACATGGATCTATGCTGGTACACAATTCCAACCTTTGTCATATATGGATAGGTTTTATCATCTTCCAAAGTGCATTTGTTAAACGTCCATTACTTCCATATTTTTCCATAGGATTGATCTTGTCAAGTTGCGATAATAGCCATTCTTTCTCTATGCATGTAATAACTCGAATACCAATGCCTACCTCACATGGGAATCCTATAATAGCACCCTTATCACATTTTTGCACCCATTCCATATCTCTTATAATTTCGAGAGGTGAGAACCCTCTTTAGTGTCACCGTAACAAGAGTTTCAACCTAATTTTTCCCTCTTCTCTATATTATTATGGCCTTTCCAAAGAGTTTCCTGAAATTTATATGAGTACTTGAGTGGTCACATTTTCTTGGTTTCTCATGTCCAATATCTAGTTACATTGTTTTTTGCATCTCTTGTCTCTGTCGCTATACTCCCACTCGACATATTAGCTGCTATACTCTCATTTCCTGCATAAACATTTCCCTGACCTATGGAGAGAACGCCTGCATTGAATGATCCCCTATTATTTATGTTTCCATCTTTCCACCACCTATCACTTAGTTAAACTAAGTTCCATGCACATGGAACCTAACATCCCCTTATACCACTTATTCTCTCAAGATGATCATCGCATGGAATCTAAAATCCCCTTATACCACTTATTCTCTCAAGAAGATCATACATTTATCTCTTTTTCACGCTCACTAAACCATGGAAAATACACTTTAACAAGCATACTTTATCTCTATTTCATGCTTGTTAAACCATGAAAAGACACTATTGAAGAAACTTTTATCTCGTATTCATGCTCATAAACCATGAAGAAAACACTTTATCGAACATACTTTTGTCTCTTTTTTAGTGCTCATTAAACCATGGAAAAAGCACTTTAGCGAACACACTTTTATCTTTTTGTCACACTCATTAAAACATGACAAAGGCACCTATTGAGTATCCTTTTATCCTTTTTTTCCAGTCTCATTAAAATTGAATGAAAAAGGCACCTCTATTGAGCAATCTTATATCTCTTTCTCAAGCTCGTTAAAAAATGAAGAAGGGGCATCTGTTTAAAAGGAGAAAAATATTGGGGGTGGGGAGGAATCATTGTCTATTAATTGAGAAAATGGTAGTAGTCCATTGCATCACCCTTAAACATGGAACCTCTTTGCATCACATTACCATCTTACGGTTGGGTTATAGATTTCTTAGGACCATAACATCATCATGTTTCACAATACTTATTCAATTGGTTACTCTTCCAATCGTTATGGGGGGTACTTTGATGCCACTATCATCGTATTATGACCTATATGGTGTTATTGAGTCTATGTTTCCTACTCCTTCATGTGTTGTGCTATATGTTCAAGGGTTGTTCGGCCTAATTCAACCATTTTGTAGTCTCGTTGACCTCGTGTGTTGGCCACCCCTGTGTTTGTTCTACTCAGTGATATTCTATCTTTATCTCATCTCTTGATATATGTTTCACGTCGATTTGTGGGGGATACATTAAGGGCCTCCTTTTATGGATTCCTCCCTATTGATTCCAAATACTTATCTACAAAGTGGATCTAGAAACCAATAAGTAGCTTGGAGCTTGCAGTCCTTGGTGGCATGTTTCCTTGCATTCAACAGTGGGTTTTCCTCATTGACTCTTCATTGGATAATTATACTAGTGTTCGACATCAACTCATCTATTCAGACTCCCTATATTATACTAGGTACCTTGAGAACCATTATCATCATAATTGGTGGTATCCCCCATGTATGTTAACGTTAACCATCATTGACCTGTAATCATATGGTTTCTACCATGATTGGCCTCAACTAGTCAATTTGCATGTTGTAGATTCATACCGTCAAGGTTGGGAAGAAGACCTTGGCTTTTAGGATGCATCATCTAGCCCTGTTTCCCCTCCCAAGTTGTGTTGAAGTTTATATCATCAATCTCGACCATTTATGAGGACCATCTGAGCACTTTCAGTGGTGTTATTTTATTGTATATTGTAACATAGATCCACATTATATTTTCTCATGGCAATGCTATTTTTATGACATGGATCCACCATGTATTTCTTTGTGGCCATGGTTCTAACATCTTATTACATGGATCCTAATGTATTTAGTTTGTGCCCATGCTTTATTCTATTACCAAGCATGGGTGTGCCTACGTTGGGGATGATATTTATATAGATACTTGCTCGATAATTGATGCAAGATTATTCTGGTCCCTTGATCTTCAATACCTTTCCTTGAAGAAGATTATTATCATAAATTATTTCGACCATTAATTTCTCTTCTAACGTCACACTTTAGGGGGTACTTGTTATACCTTCATTTTTCGTCCTAAGAGCTTATATGAGACATATCTTATTTATCATGGTCAAACACCACCTTTCTAACCCTTGAAATTGATTGTCTTAGTAAAAATGAGCCCTATCACTCCTTTAACATTGTTAAGAGGTAATAATCTAAGTTTATCACTCCTTTCACCACTATAGGGAGAGATAAAGTCACTTCTTATTCCATTATGGGGAATGATAACCTTTAGAAGACTCGTTAATTCCATATCTATTGAGGAAATTTGTGAAGTGAGTTGGATCCACATGTGTTAACTTAGGGTCTCTCAATTCTACTTGAATGTGAGATGAACTAGGATTCTAAATTCATTTCATTCTCTTCCTCCATTCATCCATATAATGGAGTAATTTGAAGGGATAAATAGAGAGATTATAGAGTATTGTTATGTTGGTGCATTCTATCAACAAAGGTTTGGAGCAATGTGATCCAGAGGAATCTGATAACCATGAATTTAGGTATATGTGTGATGTGATTTCTCTTTTATTCTTCATTTATCTAGATATATGATTTCTGCCCCTCTAATTCTTTATTATTCTGATGTTTATTTGGAGGATTATATCTAAGCTTTAAAATATTTGATTAGATCTTGTTTGGATCCTAAATGTTAGATATGATTTATGCATCAAGTAACTGAGTTTATTTTACATTTGGATTCAACATTATATCTTGCTTATGTTTATGTATTAAAATTATAAGGAAGGTTGTTCCATTTGATTATATGAAAGTTACAAATATTTAGGAGCTGAGGAAGAGTATTTCATATCTATACATGGAGATATACACCAATGGGATCCCTCCACGTGAGTTAAGCACCGTAGAAATAGAAGCTCCAATGTTATGAGTAAAGATGCTAAGAAGAAGATATGAAAATAGATCTTGCTACTAAGATAATTCTCACAAGCATAGACAGGAAAAATAGAGAGAAGAATAGAGACTGAATCACATGACTGAAGAGATGAATATTGGAGTCTATCCTTCCATTGAATAATGATGAATAGTAGTGTACATAAATAGTACATCCCTCATTAGTAAAATCAAGTTGTATTGGAGACAACTCATCAAGCTCAGAAAGATATACTTACTAAATATGATAAACCCCCATAGGTGGCTAAAGCACTTCCCAAATCAGTTAATGACCTCACGGATTAGCTAAAGCATGAGTGAGTTGTCAAGTATGATGGAAAAAAATGCTAATCATGGAAAATGGAGAGAAAACCATGGAGGATAGGTTGACAACAAAAGATAATAGTTTCCAAGTTGACTAGCTTTACCTTATCCACATAAAAGCTGGATAAAAGCAGAATAAGGCTGAATCTGTAGGAAAGCGTAGTTACTAATTTTGGCAGTTAATGAAGTGGACATGATAAACCCAAAATCAATATTAAAGTGTTCCTGGGGTATATATGGCAAGTGTTGACTATTATATTTTTATCATTTAAGCAATATGATCTTAGGATCTTATCTAAGAGAATAACATGCAAAACAATAAACATAAGAGACAAGAGACACAAATAATTTTCCTCGGGGAAACCATAAAGGAGAAAACCCTGCAACTTCCTCAGAGATAGAATGAGCACCAATGGCAGCAATAAAAACTGAAAACATAAAGATGATCTCCAACAGCTTGTTCTCTCTCTCTCTCTCTCTCTCTCTCTCTCTCTCGAGCTTCTCCTCTCTCACTCATGCGCCCCAATGAGTGAGTGTGTGTGTGTGATAAATAGAGAGGCTCTCTCTCTATATATATTCTTTCATTCACTTAATGTCCACTTCAACACGTCGGCCCCACTTAACAATTACTTATTAGGGACGACATCTCTATGAGAGTCTAATAACCCTAATTCCCCACAACTGTGGGGACTTTTCCCTTTGATCAACAAGGAGGGTTAACCTTGACATAATTGTGGGGACTATTGCCTCGACTTACAATGGAGGGTTAATATCAATGAATTTACATGAATTGTTTACATTATTGATTCTCTCGATAGGAACATCAAGGTATGACATGACTCAATTACATTACAGATACTTCCCGGAATAAACATCGGGGTACAATACATAAGATATACAAGTGGATACATTCCAAAGTTACAATTACATCAACACTCCCTCTTCAATAGGAAGCTATTCTCTCGATACAATTTATCAACACAAGTCTTCTTCTCTGTATCATCTGGATCATCATCAAGTCATCTTCATCGTCAAGTCATCTTCATTGTCAAGTCATCTTCATCGTCAAGTCATATTCATTGTCAAGTCATCTTCATCAAGTCTAGATCATCATTGGATCATCATCAAGTCTGGATCATTACTTGATCTGGATCATCATTGGATCAACATCAAGTCTGGATCATCACTTGATCTGGATCGTCACTGGATCATCATCATCATCACTGCTTTTTCTATCTACATCAAATGGTGCTATCTCTTCATTCTTCTCATCACAGGAAGTTCTACAGAGCCAGCCCTTTTTCATGCTGGTTGTAGGCCTAGCCTCCATGTACGTCTTCATATTCTTGAACACTTATATCTGACCATGGAATGAACCATGTCAGAAAGGCCCGCCCAACACTTACATTTGACCATGGGAGGAAAACATCCAAGAACCATGTCAGAAAGGCATGCCCAACACTCACATTTGACCATGGGAGGAACACATCCACCACCATGTCAGAAAGGCCCAGCATTTACATCTGACCATGGGAGGAACACATCCAAGAACCATGTCAGAAAGGCCTAGCACTTACATCCAACCATGGGAGGAACACATCCAAGAACCATGTCAGAAATGCCCAACACTTACATTCACCAGCATGATAGGACACACCTACTATCATCTATGAAAAGGGACCATCACTTACAACCATCAGCATGATAGGACACACCTACTATCATCTGTGGAAGGGCCCAACACTTACAACAAGTGGCGTGGTAGGACACAACTACTACCATCCATGGAAGGGCTCTACACTTACAACTGATCATGTGGGAGCCAATCCCACAATCATATCAGAATGGCTCTCATCTCTAGGCTGAGTATTCCTAGTAACTGACCAAGTGCCTCCATTCACCCAGAGAATGGCCTCTTAGCACTAAGCTGAGTATTCCTGGTAACTAATCAGGTGCCTCCATTCTCCTAGAGAATGGCCTCTCAGCACTAAGCTGAGTATTCCTGGTAACTGACCAGGTGCCTCCATTCTCCCATAGAATGGCCTCTTAGCACTAAGCTGAGTATTCCTGGTAACTGAATAGGTGCCTCCATTCTCCCAGAGAATGGCCTTCAACACTTATATCTGATCATGTGGGAACACATCCCTCAATCACATCAAAATGGATTTGCACTGATCATTTGGTAACACAACCCACAATCACATCAGAGAATCGGTGCACTTATATATGACCATGTGAAGCTCAGGCTTCCACCATGTCAGAAGGGCCACAACACTTACATCTGACCATGGAAGGAACCAATCCTCTCACCATGTCAAAAGGGATCATGGACTCATCACTTCTCCTTGGAAGGAACCTAGATCTAGAGAACACCAAGCTTCTCCCTGAAATACTCAAACTTCACTTTGGCCATTTCTAGCAGAGAATCACATGAGGGCTGATTATGTCCAAGGATAACCTGCGATATTCGCAAGGACCTATTACATCCGAGGAAAATATACAGGACTGATTACATCTGAGTAACCTACAAGATTCGCCAGGATTTATGCTCAGACAACCTATCTCACTGACTATGCTAGAACTCCCTCTTTTGAGGGATCTCAATTTGGATCACTGATCCTCTTTGCATCATACAAAAATGCAAGTCAGATCAACCAAATCAAATAGTAGTTTTCAAAGGAAACATACTACCTCCCAAATAGCAAGTGGCAACATCTTTTGCCTCGGCTGTACTTAGTTCCACGTAGGACTACTTCCTGCTACACCAAGAAGTGCTCTTCCTATCAATGGCACTTCCTGCCCAATACGAATTCACATAACCCTCCAGGTTAATATTCTGATTCGCTTCATACTTGATCCCATAATCAACTGTACCCTTCAGGTACCTCATTGCATGCTTTGCAACCATCAGGTGAGCATGTCTCAATGTGTTCACAGCAAAGCAAATATCTGGTCTTGTATTCGTCAGGTACATCAAGGAACAAATGATCTGAAGATACATCATGGAATCAACCGTCTCTGATGAAGTAACACTCAATAGCTTCAGGTTCGATGCCATAGGTGTGGTCATGGACTTGCAGTCCATCATCCTAAACCTTTTCAGGATCTATACTGCATACTTCCCTTGTCCCAGGGAGATTCCATCTACATTCTTCCACACCTCCATGCTTAGAATAGTGCATCATATCCAAGTCCTTCATCTCAAACTCGGTAGCAAGTCTCCTTTTTGCAACTTTAATGAGTTCCTCTTTTCTGTCAGGAACAAGTCATTAACATATAACATGAGAATCATTGGTCTTCCACCTTCAATCTTGAAGAAAAGGTTGGAATCTGCTTTACTCTCAGTAAATCCTAGAGTCATCAGTAAGTTATCCATCCTATCATACCATGTCGAACATCGAGAGCTTATGCAGTCACTCCCTCTGAAGCGGAGCATCATTCTCCCTCTTCCTTTCGTACTTTATGCATTGAAATATTCTATACTGGAGTGACAAGTAGATTCCTCTTCTACTAATATTCTATGTATCCATCTTAGGTCACTGGATACCAAGATCCTTTATCTTGAAAATGTTCTTCTCGCACCCATCTGTGAGCTTGTCATCCCTTGTTCTTTGGAGCAAGTCTCATCCTTCTGTTCTTGTAGGTGATTGTACACGATCTTTCCTACAAGTCAAATGCATTTGTATGGTTAGAAACATTTCATAAGGCATATTCATAATGGCAAATTCTTATGCATAAATATATGATCATGCAACTATTTATCCAATACAACATTCATCCATATCTCACGGAAACTTTCTAGATGCCTTCCATCTCTGCCAGGACAACATTGAGATTGTGCACTAATCCAATATGTCAGCAAAGAGGTTTCATTCTTGATAAGTAGCAATGGAGAGTTGTATAGCACCATGAGATACTTACCCATCACATTCATATTAGTAGTATACTATCATTAATGCGATTCTATCATGCATAACACATCAACTGAATATAAAAAGTGTATAACAAAACAATATCATGAAATGACAATTGAATACTTATCTTTATTTGTTTCGTGGCTAGACTCCTTCTTTCAACTTCATCATCTTCTTCATTCATAACATCATCATTTCTTATCCAAATGCTTAAGATGTATAAGAGGTTCTTCAAGAATTTATTTCTTCATATTCCTCATCGCTTGAGGGATTTTCTTTGGATGGTGAGAGCTTGATATTCAGTTGCTCCCATCTTCTCTTCTCTTATTATAATTCAAGCTTCTTCTTCTTCCCAGAGTCTGCGGAAAGTAATCACTTCCTTCTAGCGTACATTACTCGAATGAATGAACCCCATGATCCTAGGAAGACATTATCACAACTTTTGCATTCCCCACTTCTTCTTCTACAGCTTCAAGTTGTCCTTTGATTTGAGAGACCCTTGTAAAGTATGACTGTATGGTCTTGTTGCAGCTGCAACCTTTTTTCCCAAATTTGTAAAATTTTGGACCCTCCTTTTGATTTTATCTAGCCTAGGGTTGATTCGGTTTTCTTAAAAATGTCCTAGAAGTCCAGTTTTCTCTGCTTAAGAAATTGATCGTTTGAAGTCGGAAGCTCAATCAACTATTTTTTTCGCTGTCTCGGGAGTTGAATGATCTAGTACTACCATGGCCCGGTCAATACAAGAAAAAGCCGTAGATTATTTTGTTTTATTTTTGAGCTTAACTTTTTGATTTTTTGATGACCTTTATCGGTGTTGGAAGTCAGTTGATGAATAAACCGGGGCATTAGTATTTTATGCTGCTGACGTTTCGGAAGCCAGTTGATGAACATCCCGAGGGATAGTTTTCTTTTTCGTCGATACGTTAGAATCACAAATGCATCTTTTTTTGTTTATTTTTTCTCAAACCTATTGTTTTAACTATTGGTGAAATTGTTTTGTTTTTGCTATCGGAATGGTCTATGACTATGAACCGGAGTACTAGTCCTGCTGCACCACTGCCATTTCAGAAGGAAAATGGTGATTGTCCCGAGGGATAGTCTTTTCGCTCGCTGATACTCAGAGCTTAAGAATTCTAGTTTCTAATACCTTTTAAAAAAAAGAGTAAGTCACAGTGATACTTTTTTTATTGCCAACATTGTGGAGAATGTTGTGGCTTAAGGTTTCGAGAGTTAGTTTTCCTCACCGATACTTTAAAGGTTAAAGGTTACGAACTCCGAGATGCATTAGGATGAATAATAATCGCGATGTTAGTGCTTGGCATCGTCGACACTACGGGGATGTTAAGGTTTGAAGCTTCAACACTTAGTGATTAGTGGTGCTGATCGTCGATGGGCTTAAAAAATTATCGTGGTTCCATAGTTGGTTGTGAGCCCGCCATTGCGGCTGTCGCTCAAACTATTTTTTTGATGCTTAGAAAGGTTGGTCGCTGATGATTTTAACTGCCGATAGGGTTTTCCCACCAACTTTGTGTGCTTTTACCCTATTTCATGGGATGGCGGAGGTTTGCCTTGTTTTTTATCAAGTTAGAATTTTCCACAATGAAGAACACAATATAGGGTCTAGTGTTTCGAGGATTAATAGTAGTGACAATGTCGTTCATGCTCTATCGAAGGAGTTTGAGTTAGTTTTGAATACGACCCAGATTAAAGGAAGAGTTTGTTCTATCAGGGTTGTGATTTTGGTTACAGACAGTGGACTTAGAGGGTTTTAAGCACAACTTGCAGGATTTTATTTTTCCTTGTCATTTTTCTTTTCATGCATTAATACTGTGTATAGTTCATTTTTCAGAATGCATATGGAAGAGGTAAATATATTGATACAGTTTTTTGTTATTGTTGTTTCACTTGGTAAATTCTAAATAATCTAAGAACATACTATGTTTATGATAGGGTGATTGCTGCAAAGAAGATATGTCTAAAAGGACAAAAGCAGAAGAGGCTAGAAAGAGGGAAGAAGATGCTATAAGGCTAGCACATGAGGTAGAGAGTTGGTTGAAGAATGAAGAAGATAAATAAAATAAAAGAAGAAAGTGAAGGTCTAAGATTAACAGGATCTCAAAAGGACCAACAAATTACTGAGTAGATAGATAGCAGTAGAGGCCCAGGCTTGGAAAAAGTTCATCAACGACCAAGCTGGTCCCTCTTCATAAATTGCTCTTAAATTTTGATTTAAAATGTAATATATTGTATAAATTATGAGCACATACTACAAGACAAATTTTGGAACTGAAAAGTTGGGGAAGCCCAAAGGTCATTGAGGGGCAGCCCAAAGGTTTTGCTTTTTGTATAAATAGAGGAGAGTTTAGATGTAGAAAGGACTTTTTCCCAGATCATTTGTGAGAGTATATTGTAATAAGAACTACTTCCATTTGCAATAAAGAATTACGAGTTTCCTGTTGGAGAAAATTTGGTGGAATGTTTCAAATGTTTTGCTATGGATCAATTGAATGTGAACTATTTCGTTTTCACTTACTTCCATTAACTGTGAGATCGTTCTAACTCAGTCATTTTATTTTCATGTTATGAATGCACTCCAGTTTATTCTATGAAATTTCCATTGTGAGTAACGAAGGTTGTCATAAACAATAAGCTATCTTGTTGTTCATATTTATATTAATGTTCATGTGTTCTGAAATAAGTAACAACTCTCTGTAATTTTTCTTAATACATGCGCATAAATACATTACTCATTGTTAGCTGATAATTCTGCTCCCTAGGGATAGGTTAGTTAGTTATAGTTAGTTTCTGGTTGTTTGTGATTTAGATACGAGAGAGGTAAGATGAGAGGTAAGAACCTGCACATCACATTGTGAAACTCCTCATTATCTCTATCAATTTGCATTGTTAGATAGGCACTTGCACATCATAACTTAAACACAAAAAAACTAAAAATATACACAGTGGACCAAGCCGTAACCAGTAAAACCTTTTAATTTGTTACTTGACCTACGGTAGTCGTACTGTAAACCGAACGGATTCCCCATACCAAACAGTAATGGGCTAGTTGGGAACGTTTATTGGGGAGAATCCCTAACTGTTGTTACCTATGATTTTCCAAGCCTCAACAGTTTTTGGCACTAGAAGGAGGGCCACCAGTGCATGGCTGGCCGAGGAAACCTATTTCCTCAAAATTACTCCACCGGTGATAGTTCTGAAAGCAGTTTGTTTCACAATCCAACTCCTGAAGATAAAGGGTATCTATATCCTATCGATAACGAAGTAGTTGATGATCTGAGAATAATTACTAGGGAATATGTGAAGAAGATCGAAGGATTACCGATTATTCTTGTCTTACCTAGAAGAGAATATCAAAAAAAATATTGCCCTAAATTAGAAGATTCAATGTTGGTAGAAGATATTGAAGAACTGGTAGAAGCAACCTTACAGGAAGTTGACCAACCTTTAAATCGAGTGGACCCAGGTTCACCTTACTGTTCACCTTTCCATACCCCTTTTCAGTCATGACCTCATTCTCCACCCAGAATTATGGCTAATGTAAACCTAAACCAACCAAATCCATAGCCTGCTTGGAGGGCTGGGTCACCTTTAATCCTGACACCTCCCTTGCATGATTTGCATCAAGATTTTGAAAAAATGTTGCCTAAGTTTGATCCAAGTGAAGGAATTCTGGTAGATGATCATTTGCAAAGTTTTTACTTGGCTATAGAAGGACTATGAGTAGGAGAGCATGAAGATGTGGTCTGTATATTTTTTCCACACACCCTGAAAGGAACAATAGCCTCATGGTATTTTGCACTTCTTGCAAATTCAATCATAGATTGGAACACATTTGAGAGAATTTTTAGAAGTAAATATGTAGTCCAGAAAACTCATGTAGCTTTAATGAAAGGGTTATGCGCTTTAAAGAAATAAAGGAAGGAAAAAGTGCATAATTTCACTCAAAGATTTGCTACTTACCTAAAAAAAATTACTGTAGCTGATAAGCCATCTGAAAGTGCTCTGATTGAATACTATACCTTAGCTCTAGGGCCTGACCTGGCCATGTTTGCCAAGAGATCAGTCAAACCTACATTAGCAGAAACCTACGAAGAAGCTGAGAAGGCAGAGACTGAGATGGAGAGCATAGAAAATTATCCTGTGCAGTCGAAAGAAAAGACTTTTGGAAACAAAAAACCTTTATTACTGACTAAGCCTAAGGATGAGCAGTCACAAGATTTTGAAGGAAAATTGAAGATGATGCAAAAGCTATCCAACAAAGTGATAGATTTAGAAAAATAAAAGGAAGCTCACAAATCATATAAACCTTACTATAAAAATAGGGAGGACAACAATCAACCTAAACCTCCTCCACACAGTCCTGCAGCAATGAATTTAACTGATGTAGGCATGGATAATTTTTGCACCTTTCATCAGCAGCCTTATTCTGAAAAGAACTACCCACAATGGATCAATTCTATGATGTTGGTAATGAATAAGTTATTAGACTCCAAACAAAAACTATTAAGGAGAAAGAAAAAGATAATTAATCTACAGAAAAACAAGAGGAATATACTTTCGTTCTATGGGATTGTGTCTCAATGTTTGATACAGAAGAGGAAGATTCTCTGAAACAAGAGGAAACATCATAAACCAATGTGACAACAAGAAGTCAGAGTTTGTTAAGAGAATACAAGTCAATACTTCCTAAGATTAAGAAACTTCAAGAAATTATGAAGAAAATATAGAAGAACACTACAACTGTTAAAATACCTGAATTTACCATTTCAAGTCAAGATCCGAAGAAAATTAACATACCTGTTAAGCCTATTGAATATAAAATTGATAATGTCAAGAAGAATCTCAAAGAACCTGAGATGGGGTATGATATTATGGAAGACATTAAAAAATCTAAGGCAAATATCTCATTGTTTGAAATGTGTAATGTACCTTAGCAGAAAGAGAAACTGTTAAAAGCACTTCAGATACTTGAAGAAGAGCTTCCCACTGACAACCAACCTGAAGAATAAATTGGTGAGGCAAGTGTGGGAGGTAAGTCTAAGTATAAAACCCCAACATTTCTCCTAAATTTTGAGATTTTCAACTATAATGTGCACAACTATTTAGTAGACTCAGGAGCATTAGTTAATGTTATGCCACTTTTGGTCTGTAAGAAAATAAATGGACAACCTAAGCCATCCACTTGGCAGGTTCTTCAGTTAGACAGGACAACTGTGAAAGTAATAGGGGAAATGGAAAATGTTCTGATTCACTTATCTATAGATGAAAGAGTATGTCAGTACATCGACATTGTAGTAGCAGACATACCAGATGCTTATGGACTGGTTTTGAGTCGAGATTGGTCAGCAAGGCTAGATGGATATTTTGCATCAGATTGGTCACATTTATGGTTGCCTCATAAGGGAAGTCCCAATCAGATAAAAGTATTAAGAGAGCCTTAGATGAAGTACAATGTTACACAGTTGGAGGGAAAAAAATGAACCAGTAAACTCTGTGTTGGGAAATTAATTCATTGAATTGGAACCAGGTAATTACCAAGATGAAGAAGCTAGCAATATACTTGACACTTGGCTCGATCTCCTTCGTTTTTCACGGGCTGATGAAATTGAATGTAATATAGTAGATCTAGTTTTAGATGTAGCTCATAGTTTAAATTCAGTAGAAGTAGATAGTTTTTGGACTCTTTATTTTGATGGTTCTAAAACATTGGAGGGATCAGGAGTTGGTTGTGTCTTGATTGATCCAAGAAAAAATAAACATTTTCTTTCTTGTAGGTTAGAGTTTGAATGCACCAATAATATAACTGAGTATGAAGCACTAGTTCAGGTACTTAAAAAGGCAATAGAACTAAAAGTGAAAAATCTGAAAGTATATGGAGACTCTGAAATTGTTGTTAAGCAAATTTGAAATAAGATACACTGTATTTCACCACATTTAAAAGCCTATCAAAATGAATTTTGGGATTTGTTTATAAATTTTCATACATTCAATATTGTGTCCATTCCTAGATTAAAGAATGCAACAACTGACTTACTAGCTACCTCAGTTGCAAGGCTAGTACCTTCTAATAATAGATGCTCTATTGAATTACTTTTCAAGCCTTTGATTCCAGACATGATCACCAATCTACGGGTTTTTGACGATGATCAAAATTTTTTGGAATGCTTGATGAATAATGAGACTGTTAAAGGAGCAATAATAGATGATGAAGAAGATCAAGCATAATTAAAATTTGGGAACTTTATTCCTAAGGGAGTCAGGACTGTGGAACAAATGTTTGACTTAAACAACAAGTTCATAGAGTCAGTGAATGTCAAGACTCATAGCTCATCCTTGCAATTTGAGCTAATAAATTTGGGGACTGAAGCTGAACCCAAATATGGAAATTTGGGAAAGTGTTGTTCTGAAGAGCTTAAAACTTATGATACAAATATTATACAACAGGTCATCCCGATTAAAGCTAGAGTCAAGCCTTATCAATAGCCTTTGAGGAAAATGCATCCTAAACTGGAACCTTTAATTCAAAGTGAAATAAAAAAATTGTTGGATGCTAAAATCATATTCAAAGTTAGACATTCAGAATTGGTTTCTAATTTGGTGCCAGTAAGGAAGAAGTCAAGAGAGACTCTGTGTAGATTTCAGAAACTTGAATCGTGCTTCAGATAAAGAGAACTTACCAGTAAATGGTTTAGTTCTCAAAACTTATTTTTCTTGATTTTTATTTTGTTGTTTTGTACATAAATAAACTTTTGATTTGTTTTGTTTTTGAGGATTTTTGGTTTTGTTTTAGTTAGGGTTTGAATGATGGTAATAAAGAAAGCACAACCTTTGGTTGCATGGAGCTCATCAGAATTTTGGATTAATTAAACTCTTGATTGTAAGACTGTGCACTTTTAATTCATCATTTCTTCAAGTTTAGTAGTTTTCCTGAATGGCTATGAACACATTGAAGTCATACTTAATCCTTGTGAAATGAATCGGGATCAAAAGGTATGGAATACTATTTCAAGGCTCCATTCATCTCACACTAAAAATGTCTTAGGGTGTGACAAAAAAATACCCATGGAGAGGAAGCAGGGTAAACAGTATATTATATTTAAATGATTCCATGCCAGGAATTGAAATCCAAAAGGAAAATAAGAGTCAAAATCTCCTCGAAAAAGCAATATGTATCAAAACAAAGTATTAAACCATATGAGTACAAGATTGCCAAAGTTCTTCTCTGTTCGTGAGTTGAAAAATAAATATATCTCTCACACAAAAGGACACTATGGATAGAGGAGCCTGAATTAAAAAATAATTCAAAAAGAAGGCATGCAGGAGGACTCATAAAAGGACAAAAGTCCAAAAGTTCAAAATGGCATGGGAATGAAAAACAAACGAATATTTCTGTTTACCATATGTTACAATCCTGTGGTGTCTAAGCTAGTAGCTACCCAAAGACAGAGGTAAAAAATGAAACTCATATTCCTGGCCTCAAAAGAGTTATCTAGACTTTGAAATCTTGGTTCCCTATTCCCTGAATTGGACTATCATCAATGATTAAAGTGCATGTATCTGCCATTTGGGAAATCCAAATATCTTGAAGAATTCGGTAGGTTGGTATTGTCAAAAAAGTCTGTTGATCAAAGAAGATATTGTCTAGAGATCTGTGTTCACCAAGTAGTGGCCAATTGTTGTAGCTGTAACCTTTTTTCCCAAATTTGTAAAATTTTGGACCCTCCTTTTGATTTTATCTAGCCTAGGGTTGATTCGATTTTCTTAAAACTGTCCTAGAATTCCAGTTTTCTCTGCTTAAGAAATTGATTGTTTGAAGTCGGAAGCTCAATCAACTATTTTTTCTGTTGTCTCGGGAATTGAATGATCTAGTACTTCCATGGCCCAGCCAATACAAGAAAAAGCCGTAGATTCTTTTGTTTTATTTTGGAGCTTAACTTTTTGATTTTTTGATGACCTTTATGGTGTCAAAAGTCAGTTGATGAATAGGCCGAGGCATTAGTCTTTTATGCTGCCAACGCTTCAGAATCCGGTTGATGAACATCCCGAGGGATAGTTTTCTTTTTCGTTGATACGTTGGAACCATAGAAGCTTCTTTTTTCCTTTATTTTTTTTCAAACCTATTGTTTTAACTGTAGGTGAATTTGTTTTGTTTTTGCTATCAAAATGGTCTATGACTGCGAACCAGAGTACTAGTCCTGCTGCACCGTCGTTGTTTCGGAAGGCAAATGGTGATTGTCCCGAGGGATAGTCTTTCCACACGCTGATACCTATAGCTTAAGAGTTCCAGTTTTCGATACCTTTAAAAAAAAATAGTGAGTCAAAGTGATACTTTTTTTATTGCCAACATTATGGAGAATGTTGTGGCTTAAGGTTCTAAGAGTTAGTTTTCCTCACCGATGCTTTAAAGGTTAAAGGTTTCGATCTCCAAGACGCATTAGGATGAATAATCATCGCAATGTTAGTGCTTGGCGTCGCCGACACTACGTGGATGTTAAGGTTTGAATCTCTGACACTTCGTGATTAGTGGTGCCAATCGCCGATGGGATTAAAAAATTGTCGCAGATCTGTAGTTGGTTGTGAGCCCGTCGTTGCGGCTGTCGCTCAAACTAATTTTCCGATGCTTAGAAAGGTTGGTCGTCGATGATTTTAATTGCCAATATGGTTTTCCCACCGACTTTGTGTGCTTTTACCCTATTTCATGGGATGGTGGAGGTTTTCTTTGTTTTTTATCGAGTTAGAGTTTTCCACGATGAAGAACACAGTATAGGGTCTAGTGTTTCGAGGATTAGTAGTAGTGACAATGTCGTTCATGCTCTATAGGAGGAGTTCGGGTTAGTTTCGAATACGGCCCGGATTAAAGGAAGAGTCTATTCTATCAGGGTTGTGATTTTGGTTATAGACAGTGGACTTAGAGGGTTTTAAGCACAACTTGCAGGATTTTCTTTTGCCTTGTCATTTTTCTTTTCATGCATTAATACTGTGTATAGTTCATTTTTCAGAATGCATATGGAAGAGGTAAATAGATTGATACAATTTTTTGTTATTATTTTTTCACTTGGTAAATGATAAATGGTCTAAGAACATGTTATGTTTATGATAGGGTGATTGCTGCAAAGAAGATATGTCTAAAAGGACAAAAGTAGAAGAGGCCAGAAAGAGGGAAGAAGATGCTAGAAGGATAGCACAGGAGGCAGAGTGTTGGCTGAAGAATGAAGAAGCTAAAGAAAAGAAAAGAAAAGAAAAAAGTGAAGGTCTGAGATTAACAAGATCTCAAAAGGACCAACATATTACTAAGCAAATATATAGCAGTAGAGGCCCAGGCTTGGAAAAAGTTCATCAGCGACCAAGCTGGTCCCTCTTCATAAGGTGCTCTTAAATTTTGATTTAAAATGTAATATATTGTATAAATTATGAGCACATAATACAAGACAAATTTTGGAACTGAAAAGTTGGGGAAGCCCAAGAGTCATCAAGGGGAAGCCCAAAGGTCATCGAGGGGTAGCCCAAAGGTTTTTCTTTTTGTATAAATAGAGGAGAGTTTAGATGTAGAAAGGACTTTTTCCTAGATCATTTATGAGAGTATATTGTAAGAAGAACTACTTCCTTTTGCAATAAAGAATTATGAGTTTCCTGCTGGAGAAAGTTTGGTGGAATGTTTCAAACGTTTTGCTATGGATCAGTTGAATGTGAACTATTTCATTTTCAGCTTAGTTCCATTAACTGTTAGATCATTCTAACTCAGTGATTTTCTTTTCATGTTATGAATGCACTCCAGTTTATTCTATGAAATTTCCACTGTGAGTAATGAAGGTTGTCATAAACAATAATCTATCTTGTTGTTCATATTTCTATTAATGTTCATGTGTTCTGAAATAAGTAAGAGCTATCTGTAATTTTTCTTAATACATGCCCATAAATACATTACTCATTGTTAGCTGATAATTCTGCTCCCTAGGGATAGGTTAGTTAGTTATAGTTAGGTTCTGTTTGTTTGTGATTTAGATGCGAGAGAGGTAAGACGAGAGGTAAGAACCTACACATCACATTGTGACACTCCTCGTTATCTCTATCAATTTGCATTGTTAGATAAGCACTTGCGCATCATAACTTAAACACAAAAAAACTAAAAATATACAAGGTGGACTGTGCCGTAACCGGTAAAACCTTTTAATTTGTTACTTGACCTATGGTAGCCGGATCGTAAACCAGACGGATTCCACATACCAAACAGTAACGGGCTAGTTGGGAACGTTTATTAGGGAGAATCCTTAACTGTTGTTACCTGTGATTTTCCAGGCCTCAACAGGTCTTTGCATTCTATATCTTTCACATTCTTCAACTGTTTTCTCAAATTCATTTTTCGATTTATGTTCTTTCATTCAAATAGCTTGATCAAGGAATCAAACATCTCTTTCGGTGTCTTTAGGGAATACACTTGTGGTATAAGGTGATCCGTGATTGAATCAACAATGATCTTCTTAGCCTTGACCAAGTTCTTATTGTGTAAGGATTTTAGCCTCATCTCGCTCTAGAACTAGAACGAGTGAGATCCAATACAATTTGAGGTGTCGATCCTGGTTTCGGAGCTAGCTGATCCAGGGTTTGTCAGAGAAACCCTAATTTTAAAAACTTGGAATCTTTCAGATCTGATTGGATATAAAGATATACCTCTTTAAGGAGAGGTTTCCATTGTACTCCTTTTCTGAAAACAGTGGAGGGAAGCTCTCAGAACAGGAAGCCCTAGTTTACCAATTTCTACTACATAAATGCCTAATATTGTTTCCGTAGTATCTCCGAAAGTACTGCTCCTCTATGTCTGAAACTTCTCCCTGATGTAGCCTTGTCTGTCCTCTTTCCAATTCCATAGGTCCGAGTAGAATTGAATTCACCAATTGAGACTTATGAGCATTTTCCCAAGGTGACCTGTTTCAGGATTGTTCAGCATAGCGAACTTGTACGAACTGCCACGTGTCATTGTTTCATCTTTCGGGCGTCCTATTTGTGGAGGAATCCTGGGAGAGGCTGGAACCCTAACTTGGAGGAATCATATCTCCTAGCATATAGTGAATCGTAGGTTGAAACTTGGACACAATGTACATCAATATTTTATCTTCAACTTATGAAAGTTGTAGCTCTTGATACTTCTGTAATCCTAAGATATAGCGAATATACCCAAACTTATCAGTTTTAGTATTTAGGGTTTTTCCAGCCTGGGGTCAAACTAGGGTTTGACTTTCCTGGAGTTATACCCAACCAAAAATCTCGACCCGGGTCTCTATACTTCGATTTTGATGAGGAGAGAAATCCTATGTTAGGCTCACTCAAAAATTCCTCTTTTGTAAAAAGCCCTAATTTCCCGTACCAAAAACTGAAAATGCCCGAAATCAAATTCTGTTTCGACAAAAAGATGCACCCTTTAATGGAGAGTTATCCTAGCCTTCTTTTGTTGATGGATTGTGGAGAGAGACCCAAAAATTAAGAATCCCTAGCTTCTTCAATTGCACAATGTCTTCTTCTTAGGTTAGCTCCGATACCATGTTAGATTTTTATCATTTAAGCAATATGATCTTAGGATCTTATCTGAGAGAATAACATGCACAACAATAAACACAAGAGACAAGAGACACAAAGAATTTTCCTCGGGGAAACCATAAAGGAGAAAACCCTGCAACTTCCTCAGAGATAGAATGAGCACCAATGGTAGCAGTAAAACCCAAAAACATAAAGATGATCTCCAACAGCTTGTTCTCTCTCTCTCTTGAGAGAGCTTCTCCTCTCTCACTCATGTGCCCCAATGAGTGTGTGTGTGTGTGATAAATAGAGAGGCTCACTCTCTATTTATATTCGTTCATTCACTTAATGTCCACTTCAACATGTCGGCCCCACTTAACAATTACTTACCAGGGTTGACATCTCTATGAGAGTCTAATAACCCTAGTGCCCCACAATTGTGGGGACTTTTCCCTCCAATCAATAAGGAGGGTTAACCTTGACACAATTGTGGGGACTATTGCCCTGACTTACAATGGAGGGTTAATATCAATGACTTTACATGACTTGTTTACTTTATTGATTCTCTCGATAGGAAAATCGGGGTATGGCATGACTCAATTACATTACAGATACTTTCTGGAATAAACATCGGGGTACAATAGATAATATATACAAGTGAATACATTCCAAAGTTACAAATATATCAACATTGACTATGTAGTGCAAGTGGATGCCAACTATCTAGGCTAGTGGGTAGGAAATTAATCAAAATTTATTAAATATTTTATCATAATTTATGAAGTGGGTTTATTATATTCCCACACCCCCCTTTAGGTCTGACTTTATAATGATATATAGGTGTATATAGGGCCCATCAACAAGACTATGGTCACCCTTTACAATTATTCATGTCCATAAAAAGTGAGGAAAGAGGCAAAACTACATGGGGAAAATCTTCCCTCAAGAAAGGACAAGGCACAAAATTTGAAATAATATGTGTTCAACATATCTTTATCTTCACTTGAATGAGCTGAATGAACTATTTCTTGGTGAAATACTTGATGAAGAAATCAGGAACTCCAAGATCATGTGCTATAGTGTAGAATCTGCAAGAAGGAAGAGGAGAGACTCCTTATATCTCATCATATGATGAAGTACGAGAATTATCTGAATGCTTCTTGCTTATGTCAAAATATGATATGAAAAAAAAATCTGAAATTGAAAAGAGATCGGTGCATACTCCTTCCCAAAGAGTACAAAAATTAAGACAATTTGTTTCACAATCAATTCCCTGAATAGCTGCAAAATTGTGATGTGAATCACATGTCATTCTTCCAATCTGATGTAGCACCTTCCCAGATCTGATACAAGGCTGATAAAAATCTTATATATCAGAAACATTAACATATGGAACGACAAAGACAAAGGCTTCAGTTACTACATGAGGATATAGAGCTAGACTAGGAAAACTATGAGCAACTAGGGAACACTGACGAGTGTAAAAATATGAATGATAAATGGACTTGAGATCTGAACCATAAGTGTTTAGAAAATATCCAAACATTTTTAATATAATTCCAATGATGACTAAGGTCATGGATAACCAACCAGTGAAATATAAGCAAAACTTCAAACCATGTAATATAAGTAACACTGCATAAGAAGCCAATGAGGAATCAACTGGTGAACTTGGGATTTGTATAGTATTAGGATTATTCAGAGGTATGGTAGATGGTATGGATTGTGGTATGAATGATTTCATGACATTTATATCATCCCACAAACATTCTTATAAATCAGAAGTATGGAGTGAGGAAGAGCTGCTCAAAGACAAGTCAGTATCTAGTGAAAAATCACAATTATTGAGAGTTGAATCTAGGAGACTGATAGGTGGATTATAAAATAAAGGATATGATATTTCTGATTCTTATATATCAGAAAGTTAATCTATATCAAATATATGAGAAATGGATTTTACATTGGCACGCAAGGCATATTTTATATCACCTTGGAACTATGCACTATGACAATGTTTCGAGGAATCGGCAGGCTTCTCTGGCTCATCTAGAACTTCGATGGTGTGATTCTCAAGAAGCTGAGACATGATGTCCATATTATTCTTGAAACATTTAATATCTAAATGAAATCCCTTGCTGCAATAATAAAACTTGTATTTGATCCCTTTCTTCTTAACTTTCTTCATCGAATCTTCACTAGTAGGTTTTGAACTTTCATCTTCAATTTTTGACTTTGGCCTTTTCTCTTTCATAATTTGATTTTCTTTGGATTTGGTATTCTTGCTTCCTTGAAATATGAGAGCATGATCCTTTCTCTTGGAATATTTAAGAGCACCCATTTGGATCAATTTTTCTTGATCCTTTGTTAGTGAATCAAAGAAGGTACACAAAGAAGGCATTTTCCAATTAGAAACAACAAAGGCTAGTAGCATGAGAAGTAGACACAAAATCAGAGTATTCATGACCCAATTTGGATAGAAATGAAATGATTAATTTACCATCTTTATTCTCAATCACATAATGTTTGAGAATTAGAACACGTGTTTTGAACTTGGTGAATAATCCCTCAATAGAATCAAAACTGCTTGGACTCATTGAGAATAACTCAATCTCCAACTGATGCGCTCTTGTAGAAGGAGCAAGTCGACATAAGTCGACTTGAACGAAGACCGACTTGGTCGATCAGCCGACTAAGTCGAGATACCGACTACGTCGGTCGGCCGAGTAAACACAGTAGTTAGTCTGTTAACTAATAGTCGTGTCGGTTCGGTGAACCGACAGGTAGTTATGATTGTAACTGTTTGTAACCTGTATATTAGGCTGTTGAGCCACACAAGAACATAGTTCAGTTCAGTTCTTGGCTTTGTATGATCTATTGAGAATAATATAATCTGTTCATGTTATCAGTTCTTGTCTCTTGCATCTGTGTATATTGTTGTATGTATTATTGGTAACCTTATGTGATCTGTAGGATTACAACATTGGTTCCGTTGCCGGGACCACATAACTGGAATATAGGCTCACATATGATACCAGAGCAGGAGATCAAGGACTGGTGGGAGCAAAAACTTGCTAACTATCTACAAAATTACGCAAGGAGGAACAGATTGACAGTCGCAGAAGCAAAAGCCAGATTTTTCACTGAAACTCATGAAAAATTTGTCGAATCCGTGCCCCACCTACTGAAGCAGCTTTTGGATGAGAAAGCCAGATGACACTAAAGAAGCACAGTTACTCCAGAAACTGATCCGAGGAGGACGTACGAATCTCTCGGAGTGGTTCGAAAATATAGCCGACGACTTCTGCGAGGAACAAGCAGTCGAAGACAGGACTTCTGTGGAAACCGTCCAACAGAAATTTTTCACAGAATTTACTGATCAATTCTTATGTTCCTTTCCAGCTTTACTGTTCAAGTTTTTAATAGAGAAAGGAGCCGGGCACATTGTTGAACCTCTACCTCTATTACTAGACCCACCCTCAAACACTAATTGGGCGGAGAAGCAAAAGCAGTGGGAAAAATTCATTGCTGAAAGGGAGTGGGAATACTTCCTGAGT
>LPNX011031519.1:521340-554778 GCA_001517045.1 Pseudotsuga menziesii | reverse complement strand
ATTGAATTTCAATTGAAATTTTACTATCTTCAGTATTTTGCTAAGTAAATATCATTTGACACAGGTGTAAGAAGTTGCTATGATGAAGGAAAGCGTGTGTCAGAAACATTAATGTTTGACTATCACAGACATCATGGCTTAGGTGTGCTTGATTGTATTGGTTTATTTTGCACATGTTTCAACCCGAGAGGATGCTTCATGTTTACAACTTTACATGTTCTAATAAATTTCCAACTTTCGATTTGTATTGTGTATCAGAAATTCGCATTGCTTGAATTTTCAATACCTATGGTCCTCGCATGAACATTGATGATGGACGCGTTGTTAGCAATTTCATTGCACAAGCACTCAGGTATTTGTATTATAGGACATATTCGCTGCAAGGGGAAAATATGCCAATTGTCATTTGCAAGTAAAACAGAAGTGTCTCCATTCCATAAGAACTTTTGTGCCACAGTATGCATTACCATGCTATTATTTGCTGATTGGGACCGATGACTTGATCTGTGAAATGATTTAATGATATCTAATATCTTGTCATGACAATTGACTTCAAGATTTGCAATACCTTGTGGATCAAACATTGGTATTATTATGAATTGCGTTAGTTATGATGTCACATGGACTGGTTATCAGGAAATTTGTCTCTGTATTTAGCTGATCTTGCTTCATTTCTCTTTCCAAGCTACAACTGTTTTTATTTCATATCTTTAATGTAATTTAGTACTGTTCTTGTTCAATTAGAGGCCTGGAGTTTGTTTGTTAGACATCCTTATGATCTCTTTTATCAACATGCAGAGGTGAAGAATTGACAGTTCAAGCTCCTGGAACTCAAACCCGCAGCTTCTGCTATGTTTCAGACATGGTGAATTTTCTTTCATCTTTGCATTGGTTCTCTTTGGAAGTTTATGTTACCTTGAAGCTAAATGCATTATCTGATGCTGTAGAATCCTGATCCCGATTTCCATTAGAAACCTTCAATTATGAATTCTTGTAATTTAGTAGGATTAGTCAGCACTTTTTGTTGCCCCGGCAGTACTGAATGCATAGGGCAGTTACGATCCAACAATTCCACAACTTAGCGGTCTAACATAAAGTAAAGAAAGTAGGAGGCTTCATCAAGTAAATAGCAGCAATGTTCTGCCCAGCCACACATCGTCTCTGAAGCAAGACAAAAAATAAGCAAGCCATGCCGGCCCGTCAATGAAAAAAGCTTATTTTCCTAAATGCTATTTTAAATATATAGGACCGGGGGCCCGGTGGTGGTTCGGAGGCATAAGAATCCATCTGAGTCGATAAATCTAAGGCAGGAATCGATGCTGATACTCACGAGCAGTTGATGCCAGAAATAAATTTGTATTTAAAAAAAAAAACCAGTTGTAGCCGTCGGATAAGCGACGGTCATTCTGTCGCATTTCCGACGCTTTCCTTTTGACTACCGTCGCTTTCCCGACGGAATGAAATTTAATTTTTTTTAAAAACATGCCTTCCGTCGGTTAACCGACGGAAGTTCTGTCGTTTTTCCGACGATAACATTTTATATCCGTCGCATAACTGACGCCTATGTTTAAAAATTATTATGAATTAGATGTCGAATAACCGAGGATTTACATTTAACCGACGGTTGCTTTGATGTCGCTTAAACGACGGTTACCTAAGTGTCGGATAACCGACGACAAGTTTCCGACGCTTAAAAAAAAATCAAAGTGTCGTACATGTGACAGAGAAGTGTCGAAAATCCGACATGACGGCCGTCGGATTTTTGGTCGAAATGTAGTAGTGTTTGTGAGAATAACTTCATCAATATCAAATCACTGCTAGGGATTTCTAATCATGCTATGAAGCATGATTGATGACAATATTTCCAATTTTTTTTTCCCTGTCCATTTTTAAGGGAGGATTTTCCCACTGGGTTTTTGCCTCTTTCCTTGGTTGTATGGACAAGCAGTATGTAAAGGGTGACTAAGCCTTGTTGATAGGCCCTATATTTTTCTGATATTTACTCATAAAGTTAGGCTTAAGGGGGGGTGTTAGAATAATCAACCCATAGTTACCTACCTTAGACATTAATTTAATTATTTTTATCTTATTACCTAGTTTCCTAGATTCCATTCTATGCCAGTTGCCTTCTACAAGTCCTAGAAGTCAACACATGATAAAAATGAGTCATGGAGTGCTTGGGAAACATCCAGAAAACCCAATTTAGCATGTTTGCTTTATTCCAAATCCTCCAAAGTGCATATCTTATTTTTCTGAAAAGCTGCCTTGTTTTATTCTGATTTTAAGGCAAAAGGAAAAGATAGAATATGTGTAGTTGACTTGTTTTTTGCCCACATAATCCTCCCTCATTTTCTCCAAATAAAATAATGTATGAGTTGTCTTTCCATCTCTCTTTAGCTTTCCCACTTGACTTAGCAAATTCGTGAGCATCTTCATATATTTGGAAACTACTTTATACACCTATGGGGGATTTGACTAGATTTTGTAAGCCTACTTTTTGAATATTTCGAATGGCATATTTATTCATTCGATTCTCTCATGTAATGATATATTGCAACAGCCTATTACTTCACAAGGTTGGCTATTGTACACTTATTCAATACAGATTAGTGTTATGCTCCAATTTTAGTCTCCTTTGGTGTGAATTTTGAATGTTTGATTAGCAATTTTGTGAGTGTAATTGTTCTATCTCTTGGGTTCAATTTCCACAATATCTGCTCCATTGGTGGGAAATTCTAGTTATCCTTATTTGAGGCATGATTCAAATTTATTAAATCTACACAAAGTCTTATCTCACCAGAATTTTTCCTTACTGGTACTAAATTCGTGACCCATTCTGAGTGCCTAACTCTCAATATAATATTGGCATCAGGAAACTTCTTTACTTCATTTTGAATAAGGGGTTCCAACTTGGGGTGCATCTTCCTTAATGGCTGCTAAAAAGGTTTGACTCTTGACATGTTGTATAATGCGGGTGTCATAAGTCTTCAGATCTTCATAAGTCCAAGCAAATACGTATTTATATTGTTGAAACAAACTAATGGATTTTCTTCTTTCACCCAGTGAGCAGCATTTCCCCAAGTTCACATACTTGGGTTCAGCTTCCATCCCAAAATTCACCAGTGCATACTGCATAGATGAACTGTGTGTTTTGACATTCGCTGGCCTCCTGGATTTGTTATTCTTATCAAACATCCCCTCCAAAGTTCTGACCCCTTTAGGTATGAAATTCCCATTTTGGAGATTCGCTTGATGTTCTTCATCATAAATTACAGAATCTTTGAAAGTCTCATCATTGGTTAGAAACTCCAAAATCTGCGGATCGTCATTGAACATCTTAGATTTGTGATATTGTCTGGTATGGCGGGCCTGAAAATCAATTCAATATAACATCTATTATTAGTGGGAACTAGTCTTGTATTAGAGGTAGCTAACAAGTCAGCTGCTGCATTTTTCAATCTAGGAATAGACATGATATTAAATGCATCAAAATTTGTTATGAGGTCCCATGCTTCATTTTGATAGCCCTTTAAATGTGGTGACAAACAATGAATCGTATTTCAGACCTATTTAACAATTATTTCAGAGTCACCATAAACCTTTAGATTTCTTGCTTTGAATTCAATAGCCTTCTTTAGGCCCTTGATTAATGCTTCATATTCGGCTATATTATTAGTACATTAAAATTCTAATCTACAAGAAAGAAATTTTTTATTGTTTTCTGGATCAATCAGGATACAACTAGCTCCTGAGTCTTCCCGAGTTTTAGAACCATCAAAGAATAAAAACCAAAACCTATATGCTAATTCTACAGGACTAGTGCTACTTTCTAAATCTGAGACTAAGTTAATTATGTTACAGTCAATATTATCGGGTTGTGAAAAATGAAGGATCTCGGGCTACATTTTTTATTCATCATTGGCTTCTTCTGCTTGATATTTTCCTAGTTCAAGCTCAATAAAATAATTACCCAAAACCGACTGTGAAAAATTTACAGGCTCATTTTTCCCTTCTAGTTGCGTCACATTATACTTCATATGAGGTCCTCTCATCACTTTGATTTGATTTTGACAGTTCTGAAAAGGAAACCACATATGTGACCAGTCAGTTGCAAAGTACCCTTCCATTTTCGTAGACTAGTCCCAGCTCAAGATTAACCCATATTCCTCTGGTATGTCCACTACCATAATGTTTATAAATTGGCACACTCTTTCGTCTGCAACTAGTCATATCGATACATCCTTCATCTCTCCCACCACCTTCACGGTTGTTCTATCCAACTGGATGATTTTTCCTGAAGAAGGAGTGGGTTTCTCATTTATCCTTTTACATATTGAAAGAGGCATAACATCTACAGATGCTCCAGAATTTACCAAACATTTGAGCACATTGTGATTAAAAATCTCAAAAGTAAGTGGAAATGGTAATTTTCTGGATTTGGATTTTCCCCCAATACTTACTTCACTGATCTCTTCTTCTGACTGAATATCCTCTTGGGGTTTACTGGCTGGTGTATCAAAGGCTTCCAAGAGTTTTTTCCTATGTTGGGGTAAGTTACACATTTCGAACAAATAAATATTTTCCTTGGTCTTCTTGATATCCTCTATTATATCATACCCCATCTCACACTTTGTTGAACTTTTCTTGATACTTTCCACCTTACTTTATGCAACCTTCACATGTTTACTGATTATGGGAGCATTCTGCCTTGTTATGACTAAATCAGGTATAGGTAGGGTTTGAGTATTATTTTTTATTTTCTTCATATTTTCCAAAATTCTCTTAATTTTGGGAAGTAATGTGTTATCCTCAATCAACAACCCCTTGCTTCTTGTTGTGACATTTATAGATGGAAGTTGTATTTCCTCAGTAGGTTCTTCATTTTCTAACCCCAACATAGGTGCACAATCCCACAAAACCATGGTAGTTTCCTCTGGTCCATGACCTTCTTCCTCTTCGACTGCAGGTTCTATTAATTTAGAATCTAGTAGTAATTGATTCATAACCAAAGTCATGGAGTTAACCCACCGTGGGAAATTCTTTTCAGAATGTGGTTGTTGATGAAATGTGCAAAAATTGTCCATTCCAACTTTAGTGAAATTCAAAACAAAAGGACTATGCGTAGGTGGTTGAGAGGGACTACTTTCTTCTCTTCTTTTATAATAAGGCTTGAATTGCTTCTTGGCCTCTTTCTCTTTGTCAAGGTCGAAAATATAATTGGATAATTTATGTACCATCTTGACTAAACCTTCTAATTCATCAGAACGTTCCTCTTTGGTTCTAGTCAACAATAATGGTTTCTTGCTACCAAAATTCCTTATCTCTGGTTCTACATAATGTTTATTTATACTTTCAATTTCAACCTCTATATTTACAACTTCTTCATAGGTTTCTACCAAAGTAGGATTCACTGATCTCTTGACAAGCATTACTATGTCAGGGGATAATGTTGAGGTATAATACTTGATTAAAGTTTCTTCATCAGGCTTTATGGCAGCACTGAAATTGTTTAAATGAGAAGAAAACCTTTGACTAAAATCCTTCACTTTCTCTTTCTTATTTATCCTTAGATCAAGTAATTCTTTCATCATAGCGACATTTTTTCTTTGCCTACCAAACTTGCCTTTAAACAATCTTTCAAAAGTATCCCAATTTGTAATTGAATTTGCTGGTAAGCTGAAATACCATGATGCTTCCTTAGCTTTAAAAGTATGTGGAAACAATTTGCACACTACATCATCATGATCTACTGCTAAAAGCTCTAAAGCTAAGAAGAAAATTTGTAAGTGACCGTCCACAGAAATTCCTTCTCCCGGATCAAATTTAGGTAATGAATTTTTAGGTTTTGGAGGCAAAGCATTCAATCGAGGAGCCATATTGAGTGGTGTTCTGGCTCTCCAAGATGGTATTGGTGGGGGCTGATTAGAATTTGGATTCACAGGTTGATTTGCATTTACATTCCCAGTCATGATTCTATGAGGAGTTTGAGGTGGAGAGTTCCAAGGTTATTGCAAAGGTGAACAATATGGGGATTCCGGTCTCAACTGATTAAGCCGTTGGTCAATTTCCTATAAGGATAAGTTCACCAATTCTTCCAAATTCCCTACCAACACTGAATCTTCTGTATAAGTGGGTGTTCTTTTAGAATCTCCTCTTCTTGGTAATTCAGGGATTGTCTACAATCCACCAATATTTTTCACATACAACCATGTGTATCTCCTGAAATGATCAACTAATTCAAAAGGAACTTGGTAAAGGTGCTCGGTAGTTTTCGGGTTTACTCGTTCTTCAGGAAAAACTAGTTTCAGGGTTGTCATGGGTTTCCTCTTCCAAACATGCACTGGAGGCCCTCCTTCTAGTGCCAAAACTATTGATACCTGGAAAATCCCAGGTATCGATAGCAGGGATTCTCCCCAATAACCGTTCCCAATTAGATCGTTTATCATTTGGTGTGGGGAATCCGTCTGGTTAGCGGCTCGACTACCGTAGAATTAAATGAAGATTTCAATCTATTTTATCGGTTGCGGCCCAGTCCACTGTTTATGTGATTTTTTATTTTTTATAAATGATATGCAAGTGCCTAGATTAAATGCAAGTGATCAGGGAACAAATACTTCAACCTGTGATGCGTAGGTTCTTACCTCCCATCTTATCCCCTTTGTTCTTAAATAACCAAAAGAAAAGAACAACTATTCTAATCTAATGTACTCTATCTAACCTATCCTCATGGAGTAAGATTATTATTCATATGAGAAATGTACTTCATTTTATGCACAAAGAATTTTACAGATAGCTGATAAATTCAGAATACATAAATACAACAAAAAAATAACATAGAGATAACTCTATGAAGTTAAAGCATTAATTACTCATTTACTACATAAGATTCATAACATGAAAATCAAATCATTCATAACATAGAAATAGTTCAGTAGTTAGAATGATCTCACAAATTTGTATAGTAAGCTAAAATAAAAATAGTTCTTTATTCAACAATCTACACGACATGCTTTTGAAACTCAGGCAACCCCTTCTCCAACAAAATTTCAGTCCTCTTATTATAACAAGAAATAGTTCTTCTTACAAAAGGCATTTAGCATATGAGAGCTACAAAAGTACTTCTTCTATTTGACTCTACCTATATTTATACATTTTCCAAAATTACTCTTCGTCTTGCCTTCCCTTTAGGCTTCCTCAACTTCCGGTTACAAAATGTTTTCCTTCTAGTGTGCTCACTAGTAAAATAAGATAAATAGAAAATATTACAATAAAATCACCATGTGTAGATAAGAAAAAACCACTCAAATGGGCCCAGTCAACTCATTAATGAACTGTTTCAATGCCACAACATTTGCAGTTATGATCTCAAAATCTGTTGGTTCCAAAAATCTAACTGTGACTTCATGCTTGGACAACTGGGTTATTATGTCTGCCACCCTTGGTGGAGTTACTCTAAGATGATCCTCCAGTAGAAAATTACTGACTGTAGTTTGAGCCAAAATTTTTTTAATCACCTTTTCATTCAACCCTTTAACCGACTGTATATTAAGGTCATCCTCTTGCAGCCTATCCTGTAGGTACTTCAAGTGCTCTTCATGAGCTAGAAAATCCTGTAGCCTTTTTGCTGAAGATGTATGGAATTTATTGTGAGTTGTAAGCACCTTCTTGTATAATTTTGTACATTTCTCCATAGAATTCTCATATGCCACTATTGATCTCTCAGCAGCTTTGCTACTAAAATTTATAATATCATGTTCAATCTACAACTTCTTTGGATTCTTCATAGGTGCGTTTTCTGGAAGCTCTTTATTTGTCTCTAACCAGGTCAACTGCCCTTGTATGGTTTCTGCAATCTCTTAGGTCTTGGTCTTGAATTGAGTAGCGATCATTGAGATCTCCTGTAATTAGGATTCTACTTGCTTGATCCTGTAGACTTGCTCTGCTAACTTCACCTGCACTTGATATATCTTATTCCTGAGTGAAAGAGAATGCTCTCTAAGAGGTGTTATATCCATTTTTCTTTCATTTGCTGCTTTCAATAGTACCTCTAACGATATATTCTGTGCTTCAAGTTCTGCAATCTGAACTTTATATTCCTTTGCATGTTTGTCATTGATGGACTTCTGTACTTCCATTTTTTCCATGTTACTTTCTAAATCCTTATTCTCTCCATCAAGGATAGTGTTTGATAGTTTCAAAGCATCCTTTTCTTCCTCCAGAATCTGGTAGTCCTACTGAAGTTTCTCTAAGTATGAAAGAGTAGCATCATACTTTCTCTTTGATTCTCGACCCAGTCTCCCTTCCTTCCTCAAGGTCTCCTTCATTTGTGCCATTCTATATTTATACTGATCAACGGTTTCCTTAAGCTTACTAGTGTTATAGGCGTTCACCTGTGTAGTTGCAACACCCCATGAGGCCATCTGCACCAGATCTTCTTCTACATCCTTTACAACCATTTTCTCGGTCACTGTGGTAACTTCGAGCTGAGTACCCATCTTCAATATTTCTTGGTCCTTCATACAATGGATTTTCTCTTGGGATCAAAGAATACATCTTCTAATTTTGCAACTTTGTGCTGCTTTGATGGAGTAAATGGCACCAATCCCAATTCAACCATCAAGAGATGTCCTCCTGTAAGGATACTGCCCAAGGTGTTAGGGAGGTTTTTCGTATTTGCCTGAGCAGGAATTTGTTCCCGATCCTCATTATCTATATCTTCTTGGTATTTCTTTCTTTGCTCCTATGTATCCTCTTCTTGATTTTGTGCTTCCTCCGCTATTGATCTCTCTACCTCTGAAATCTTTTCCTTTATGCCTTCTTTTTTCTACCTCTGTTCTTCTTCCTTTTCTCTCTTTGCAGCTTCTTTTTCCTCCTTTTCTCGCTTGGCCTCTTTAGCCAATAGTTTTCTTGCACCTTCTTCTAATCTTCTTGCTGTTTCTTCTTTTTCTTTCTTTGCATCCTCTTCATCTTGTCCTTTCTATTAGGAATTACCGTTGCTACTACCCTTACCTCCAAACACTGTGATCTTCCTTCTACATTGCTTGTTCAGAGCAGTAATATTACAAACATTTCGATATATTTCTTCGTCTTTGTCCACACAATCAGCATATTCAAACTTCACTTTCAGGAGTGTACGGTGAGCTGCAACTTTACCTTGGGAATCTTTTCTATGAAAAATCTTTTCGCCGAAATGAAATATTTCTAGTTCTTTTACGAACTCTGGTGCATTCTTGACTTTGGAGAACTTATAGTTTCCCACATAGAAAGGTAGTGGTGGAAAAACAACCTTTTTTTAGGTCGAACAAATAACTCCCAAATCCATTCAAGAAGAGTTGTCTCACACCTTCTTTATGTACTATATAATCTATGGGGTATTTGGGAAGCAATGAGGGTGATTTGGTCCCCCCATACATCCTCAAGTAGGTGTCTTCTTCATAAAAGAAGTAGTCTCCAAACTCCTTTATAGATTCCAAAGCACCTTCAGACAGACACTTACACTCCTCCAGGAAAACTAATTGGTATAAGGGCATTAAAAACTCCTCGCAAATCAGCTTGTAGTGACTATGGTATTTGTGAGCCCACAATATCTGATATGCTGCATAAATAGGGGATTTTCCTTCTTTCCATTTGCAGTTGAGCTTCTCAAAATGATGAAAACAAAGTATGCAGTCAACCATAAAAGATCCCATATAAAACTCAGATTTTAGTTGATGCAGTCCTTCTTGGGATGTAGTTATGCAGGAAGACAAACTATTTGCTACTATGTTAGCCCAATTGAAAACTGTCCCCATCATGGTTACATGGTATATAAGTGGGATCCATCCAAACTTATAAAATATTCCGTCAGATTTGCCTAAAATCCTATTTAGCATAAGAACTACCATCATGTATGGGGTATGCATATGGGTAGTTTCGTATTCCCTGGATTCCTTATGCCGAAAAGTATTTCCTTCGTCTACCACCATCTTTTCCACTCCACTGTAGTAAAGAGTCAGGCCTTTTACCTAGTCAGTTATCATGCTGACTTCTGAAGGTGGCAAGTTGTACACTTATGCTATGAACGCAGGTCTGAAGGAGGAAAATCCTTTATCCTCAATGTTGTACATGATCATTCCCCTTGCATCAACTTTGGACAGAATCCATACAATGACCTCAGCGCAAGGAAAAAACTCTGGTCTTGTGGACACTTTGATGATTCCTGATTTCAAGATGTTATCATACAAGATTAGGTCTTCCAATCCTGCCTCTGGAACCTTTTTCTCCTAGAGCATTTGATAGATCTGACACCATTTACATTTAGGTTCAGACCCGGTGACAGATTTGGTATCTTCGTATATTATATCCACCCTTGGACCTGTGAGTGTGATTTCTGCATCTGATTCGTCATCGGTAATATTGGATTTCTTCTTGCCTTTTTTAGGCATGGTGTCTGGTACAAACTGACCCTGCAACAAACAACAAACTGTCTTAGCACCCTTTAGTCAAAACCACATATCATACATATCAGAAATGAAAAACGCAACAAAATATTCAATGCATGTAAGAAAACCCTTATGTCTGCTAGTGGAACAAGCTTAACCAGTACGTTTACCATATGGTTTCTACCCATGAATCTTTAGTGGAAAAATATACACATCATCAAAATACACCTACGACATGCTTGAAGAGAAAGCAACAGACCCTAGAGATACTGAAACCTAGCAAACCCGATCCCATCAGCAAGCGCTGTCTGCATTACCTCCATCGTAACCATTGCCTTAAAGCATAAACAGGTTCTCCGTTGAACACCATCGCCTTAAACCTAAGCATGTAACCCATCTAAAACTTATGGTTTGCGGGTAGTGAAATAGAGGCCAAAGAACAATGATGCCCTAGCTTCGACCACCAGAGCCAATCTCCCTCGGCCAGGAAATAAGGTGAAAAAAACCTAAATCCACATGGCTCACTTGATTCAGGAAAAAACACAACCTCTATCACTGCACAGGAGGAAGAACCATGTAAGATAAATGCTGACTAAAAAATCAAGCCACTCGGGATTCATCATCACACACCAGGACTATGGGCAAAACGCATTTGAGCGAAAATGACAAGGCATCATGGGAGAAGGTAGAGTAGCCATGGCTAGGTCAAGAACTAAATAGATACAAGAAAGGAAAGCTTGATAAACAAACAAAGGTCGAGGAGAATGTTCCTTTAAAAGCAAAACACAACCCGCAAACCCTAGCCTCATATGAATTATCAAATGGTGATAGGTCACAACTTCAACCAGTCTATTAATAAAAAGGCTCGGATCCTACCTAGCAGGATGAGCTTGAATACTGTTGTAGATGAATAGCCTAAGCGACCACGTGAGCTCCAGTTGGCAGCCTCCCTAGACACAATGGATGTCCAATGCGGGTAAATGGTGTCCAGAAATGGAAAAAAAATAAAATTCTAACAACTTCCAATGCCCACATTGTAAAAGATAACTCCAACAATAACCCCAAAATGGATATAAATATCATAAAAATGGGTAAAAGCATTTAATGCGGTAGGTGACACTTAACTAAGAGCAAAAAAAAATGTTGTAATGGAGCCAAAAATCAAAGTGCATCGAATGTAAAGTAGAGAAAAACCTTGACAACGAAGGCTCAAACATCACACCATTTCCACTACCATTGGCTTAGCTCTAGCAAATCCTCCTAACGGAGGAGATTGGCTCCAAAAGAAAGACCCTGTCGCAAGTTGCATCCAGAACTTGAAAAACCATCCGCTGTTAAATCAGGGTGTCGAAAAAATAAATCGTTGGGTGAACACTCAAAATACATCCGCTGTGGTGGAAAAAATCAAAGACTTCTCCGTCGTAGCAGGCTAAAATCATGAACAAAAACGTTGGAAAAAATCAGGCGGGGAAGGAGAACTCTATCCGCTGTTGCGACAAGATATCCAACAATCACCTGACGTAGCGGGTCGAAAAGAATAGGAAAAGTTTCGACAAACAACATGGAAAACCATCCGCTGTTGTGGCACAAAACCTAAGAAGTCTTCTAATGTAGCGCATAAAAATAATCAAAACGCGCAAAAAAATCATCCGCTGTTGTGGCCAAAACTTGAAAAACCATCCACTGTTGCGGATCAAACATGAAGATTCATCCGCTATAGCAGATCAAAAAATCTTTCCCACTTAGCACAAAAAACCAAATTTTTTAATTTAGTCAGGGTGACACCGAATTATGGATGATGGGTTCCAAAAGGTAGAAAGGTCCATGTAACCAAAAGCTAAAATTAAGGGGGGGCCCTAAAAATAAAAATATTTTTTTTGGGGTAATAGTTGTAGCAGCAACACCTTCACAGAGTCATATATGATCCTCTTTTCCTTTTCTTGATTCTTCTTGTAATTGTTTCTTCCTACATTTGTAGTGGGATCTTCGATTATAGTGGTCACAAAAGAATCAAGATCATGCTCTTCAAGAATGTTAATCACCCTCCCCTTCCATGTGTTGAAGTTTGATGTTCCTTCAAATCGGTCTTCCGGTCGAATGAATATTGATGCCATTGCTTCAATATCTTTCTCAATACTTCAAGATCTACGTAGGTTTAGAATGTTTGCACAAAACTAAGCTCTTGCACGCCCTTGCTCTGATACCATGTCAATGTTTGAGAAGAAATTGAAGATGCTTGAACTTTAAAACTTTTGATAATAACTACAACATATGTTAATCTCACAAACAATTCAATCACATAATTCATTCAATCCATAAGACACAAGATGTACCTTGGGAAAAACCTCCAAACATGGAGGATAAAAAACCCATCAATCCTTTGAGTATGATATATAAATGTTGAGAAATAATTTCAATAGATGAGTAGATTTCTTGATAATATATATCAATGCAATGATAGAGAGTAGAGATCACTAGGAACATTGTATCAGCCTTTCCATGTGCATAACACTTTAATAACAAGATTACAATCATACAAAATATAAGGTAGAAAATGGTTTCATGCTTTTGGTGAACTATGAACACTATGGGCACTAAAATTTCTTTTTCCACATCAACCATTAGTGCCTTCCTTGACTTGGTGCCAAATCGTCACCTCGGGTTTTGTCCCATGTAGAAGATACACGCCTTCTTTCTTTCACTGAGTGTTAATTGTATTTAACTGAATGTGAACTGACTGAACTGAATGTGAACTAATTGAACTGAACTCAATCATCAACTGACTGATTTACCAATAGTTAGGAGATGAACTGAATGTCTTTAATGCTTCACAATCAGTTCCATCCAAGAACAAACACTTTACATAAATCAAGGAGTAGATTTCTTATTTAACTAAAACTTGTTTTTACACAACTAAGACTTAACTGATGTATTTTCAATTCGATTTCACTGAAGGTATGACATGGGAAATTCAAATCCTTACTCTTTATCTATGCTGATCGCATTTATCATTAATTAAATATTGCATGGTCCATATATGTATTAATTAATTGTCAAGAACTCGTGTCAACCCTTATCTTTACTTTGTTAGTATATTGTTGTTGGATTCATATGATTTGTAAGTCATCCCATGAGTATATTGTATTATACCACATTCATGGGAAGTAGTAAATTTTTACATTAGACTTAGTATATACGTGTTGAGGCTAATGATGGCATCCACGAGTTATTTGTATTGAACTTTCTCAAAAGAAGTTGACCCTTCGAAGAGGCCCGTGATCAATAAAATCTCTTCTGTGTTTTGTTATTTCTATTATATCATGCATTTTCATTATTTATTGCAAAAGGTTACTCACATTTGGTATCATAGAACTTTCCTTGGCACAAGTGGGAATTTTTTTCTTATTTTTGGCAAAAAATAGGGGAAAAATGGGCGGCTACTTTCATATCAATTTTTGAAACCTTTTATGCAGATTTAGAAGAAACAAGTTACAAATATGAATTCCTCTTGAAAAAATATGCAGTTTAAAAAATCATATCATTTGGAGTTCGGAAAGTGGAGATATCATTGATTTAAAATCAACTATTTTTCAGAATTTCAGTGACGACCCGTAAAAATTGCAAAGTGAATATCTTTTAACCGGGTGCCTAGATTTCTGTTCTATTTTTGTTCTGGTGTCTCTTCAACCTAGGTTCATCCTCTTTTCTCTTTCACACAAAAAATCCTAAGATATCGACCCGATTGAGCAAATCCCAGTCGACAAGACCTATGACGCAAATGTAGTCCCACCCAAAATATCTCTCTATGAGTAACTACTAGAACCAGGTTTTCGCAGTTGTGTGGGGGATTCCGTGTCCCCTGGCCTTCTTCCAAGGTTCTCAACTAAATCCCATGGATGGATTATTTATGCCTACTATGCATAGATAGACCGTGACCCACTTCTTCCTTTGCAAATAATATAACAATAACCATATTGCATTATAGGTGCATTCAACTTATAACAATGCGACTAATATATCTAAATTGATTCATAAGCATTTACATCAACATTCATTCACAACAACATATACACATGTGACTTAAACACATTCAACATTCACACAAATAACACAAAATATAACATGGAAACCCATCCAGAAAAAAAACCACAAAGGTGCTCTTCATCTGGCAAGAGAAATATATGGCACCTTTGGTCTACGCACTAAGATGCAGAATCTGTTCTATATCTTCCTTGTTTATCTATACAAAATTATTTCTCCTCTCATGCTCTCTTTTCTTCTGTCACTAATCTTTCTCTACTACTGACACATATCCTGGATCGACTCAGTCTCTTCTACATTTTTTGCACTCAACTGTAGATTCTTGACTTAATGCACTTAGCAAAAACTAACAGACTTACAACAATGACTAGATTCTAAGCTAATGAAGATCAATAGGAGCAAGGGGATAGAGAGGCTAACTCACATACAACTTGGGTTCCTCCTTTTATATACTCTTTACAGACTCATTACAGTCTCTTTACATGTTGCTCTCTCAGCCGACTTCTTGCACTTAGCCAACATGTTATCTTTCCTATTCTAGCGAAACATGGAAATAGGAACTAATGGAATGAATTGCAAATATACCTTCATACGTGTGGCTTCTGCTGACTCTAGCCAACCTCATACCCATGATATTTATGACTTGTCACTTTCTAACCATTGTTTCACTCCACGCCTTTTGGCATGGCCCCACTTTATCATGTTCTTTCTCTGTTGTGTCCTTTCCTTCTATCGTAGATTTTCTTTTGTTGCGGCTTCTTCCTCTGTCGTGACTTCTTTTTGTCTGCCTCTGTTGCACCTCATTCTCCTTCTTTTCCTTCATTTTTTCTTCCTTCCTTCTTTCTATCGTTGCCTCTATCACAGCTCATTTCTCTTCTTTTTCCTTAGCTCTTTTCATACTTATGCATAATTCTAAGTGAATTCTGCTTACCTTTCCCTAGGCCCAACTATATCCCAAAAATCACCTGTGGCTCGTCCCGATTCATGCAAATATTATTCCTCCATATGTTCACTTGTTCTTGATTTTCTTTGAAAATCTTGTAAGATTTTTGTTACTCTTTATGTTTCCTGTCGGACTTATTCCTCTGTCTTCTTCAATTACTCTAGATGGTTGGAATTGATATGTTCCAACATTACCTTTTCAACTGACTCTACTGCTTCTAACACCTTTTGGTGTACAAGATGAATAACTCCTGTAAGTCTTTCAGCTTCAGCCTAGATCTTTTCAACCTTATCTGCGCGTTGTTTTTTTTGCGTGCACAACACTGTGACCTCCTGTTGCAATTTTTTCATCTCTACTGCCTTAGTCATTTTCTCTGATGAGGGAAATTTTTTCATTGCGCTTTTCATCCTGTTCATGTATGCTTCAATTGTGTGTAGCTCCTCCATGACTTTCTCTTGTTCTGCATCTTTAACTAAATCTACCCAAGCCCATGAGACTTGGTTGATAACCTTAGCACATATTGCTTCTTCTATCTTCTTAGCAGCTTGCGTTGATTCTTTCCTTTGTTATTCTATTAGATAAAGTTACTGTTTCAGAGCAGTAGTATTGACGAGATGGAAAATCTTATCAACATCACCAATTCTGAAAGTTGAAAACAGGACCCAAAGTGCATGCCGATGCATCTTTCATTTGGAATTTTTCCTCTCACATGAGGACCATGTTCCTCAACTTCTTCTTCATCAACCATGCAACTCGGTATCTAGTTATCTTCTCTGTTCTATTGTTGGTAAAGTCTGCCATCTCTTCGACATATTATGCTTCTTTGACTATGAAATAAACCATCACATAGACGTATTTTTCTTCTTCGACGATGAAATATGCCATTTCATCAACATCTTTCACTTCTTCGATGAAGAAATATTCCATTTCATTGACGTCTTATCTTTCATTGTCAGAATCGTCCATTTCATCTTCTTCATTGAAAAATAATCACCGATTATATCTTGAGATTCTTGTAAAGATGATGGTGATGATGGTGGCCTTTTTCTCTACTTTTTGTTATCCAGACACTAGTTTGAATTGACGGGCTATAGCAATGGATACTGTGCACTCTGGAGATTTATTCCACAAGTCTATCCGATGGCTTCAGTGGGATTTCATTTGGAACTCAAATTCCAACCTCTTCTTCTTCATTCTTCATCATCAATGTTGGGACGAATTTATTCTTGCGGAAACCAGAACAATTCCTCATTGGCGAACCCGATAGGTCTTTGTGTATAATTCTCTGAGGGAGGACAAGAATGAGATCGACTTCCAATCCCATCCCTACTTGCGGTGGAACATATCTAGCATCATTTTCCTCATGGATTCAATCGCAGATCCTATGAGTGCAATGTCACTAAGACTCATAATAACCATACTTCTATAACAACTTACTTAGTCCCTGTGTGTTTGTAGAGAGAAATTCCTCATTTCAGTGCATCACACTAAGTTGAAAGTGAAGGGGAATGCAGAAAATACCTACTCATTCAGTCTGTCAGATCTTCACACGCGTAACCATCAAGTGGAATAGCGACAACACGATCCATCATGTGGATCACCTTTCCGAATCATCATACAGGAACTGCCAAAGAACTCACCACTTTTCTCCATGATATCATTTATAATTATGAGCGAAGTGACTTAAAAATACACCACCATATTCTCACGGATTCTTCAACTTAATGCAGTCCAGTTGTCCTATCAAAAACTAATGACATCCAACTGTCATATTTACACCATCCTTATTTCTTGTAATAGAGTCGTAGTCCTTGCGACCCTTTTCGTCTCTATACCATATATCCTTTCCTTCCAACAGTGTTACACTCCTTGCAACCTATTTATTCTTTGATAAAACACCTTTCTTACAATAGTGGTGCATTCCTTGCGACTGATTTTCTACCTTCAACAGGGTTCCTTTCTTGCGACAACCCAGGTGTCTTCGCTCAACATTTTGACCTTTACCAGATGCAAAGTATAGGAAGCTTCACTTCTTGCTGCGACAGACTACCAGTCTGTAACCATACATTTTGGCTTATATTTATTTCCTTTCTCTCTTTTATTTGTGTTATTATTATGCGACCAAGTTGTAGCTATGGTAATATGGTTTCATTCGAGTCCCATTGACTAATTTTTGTAGTTTCACTGGTCCTCCATCAGTGATCTCTTTGACAATGTACGGTCCTAACCAATGAGTTTTTAACTTTCTTGGGTGCTTGAATAATTTGCTATCATACATAAAAACAAGACCTCCGACTTGAAATTACTTGTTCTTAATGTGTCGACCATGTCGTACCTTCTGTATTTTCTTTTCAACATTTTGATGAAACCTTGCGACAAAATGTTCTTCTTCCAACTGTACTAGTTGAAGTAACATGTCTTCGATAGAATCAACATCTGTCATTTTAGTGATTGCAACAATTATTAGACTCAGTACAATGTAATCCATAGGAATGACAACTTCTTTCCCATACACCAATCGAAATGGTGTCTGACCTGTCATCTTCTTACATATCATATGCCCATAATACTGCGAAAATCTTCTGGTCCCAGTCATCTCTTTGGGAATTACAAACATTTGTCAATGTGTTTAACAGGATTTTCTTGAATGCTTCCACCGCTCCATTTGCTTGAGGGTGATATGGCGTTGCCCTTCTATGTTGGATTTGAAATTCCTCTGTAAGTTCTTCAATGAACTGATTAAAAAAATGCGTACCTTGATCGCTGATTAAAATATTTCGGCACCCAAATATTGTCACAAGATTTTCAAATAGAAACTTGGAAGCAGTCGCAATAGTAAAATATTTTACTACCACTCCTTTAGCCCATCTAGTTAAGTAATCAGTCACAGTGATAATATAACGTGCTCCCGTACGCTTCCATATCGGACCGATAGGTCCTACAAAATCAACGAACCATTTATAAAATGCATGCAATGTTATATGCAGTACTAATGGAATTTCATATCTTTGGGAAGGATTTCTAGTCCTTTGGCAGACATCACAGCTACAACAAAAATCCTGAGCCTCTGCATGCATGGTGGTCCACCATAACCCAACTTGCAAAATTTTGCGCATTGTACCTTTTCTTGCATATTTTCCTCCTGCGACACCAGTATGTACTTCATTTCATATCATCGGGTACTCGTGCTCCAAAAAACAGTGCCATAGAATCTAATTTGGACCCATCTTATACAAGTGTCCAACGATTATTTGGAAATCTGCAACACACAAAACCAACTGCTTCTTCTGTGTAGTGGTAATTTTAGTTGGTGCATAACCTATACTTAAAAATTGTATGATATCCCTGTACTGATCATCAAACATGGTTATCGCAAGCAGTTGCTCATCAGGAATATTATCTCCTAGAATAGTAGGTTCTTCTCCACTTTCGATCCTTGAAAGATGGTCTAGCCCAAATTCAATCGAACAGGTTTAACAATTAACTCAAAATAAAATTCCTGAAAGAGGAGAATCCACCGATAGATATTCCCCCCCAAAATTGGCTTATTGACCAGGTATTTCAACGTAGGATGGTCAGTGTACATCTTGAAGTGTCCTCCTAGCAATAATTTCTAAATTTATGCAGCGCATATACCATCGCTAGCCCTTCTCTTTCCATCGTGGTATAATTCTTCTGTGCAAATGGATAATCTTTTGCTAGCAAAGGAAATGGGATGATCAATCGATCCTTCACCAAGATGCATCAGTACCACGTCAAGCACAATAGGGGATGCATTGACATGAACATGGAACTCCTTTTCCCAGTATGGAAACACAAGTATTGACGCAATAGCTGTCTTGTTCTTCATCTTGTCTAGACTTTCTTGGAAGGCTGTTGTCCATTGAAACCTAGTATATTTTTTCAACATCTTTTCCATCGGATCAATCACCTCCACACATAATTTGATAAATTTCCTGTAGTATCCAGTGTTCTCTAGTGTCGCTCTTAACTATTTAACTGTAGAAGGTGATGGGAGGTTGAGGATGATCACAATTTGGACGGTACAACCAAATTCGGTAGTGACATATCACATGGACCAACATAGATCCAAAAGGTACGCAAAATATATATTTATTCAAATTCAAATAAATTTGATACTGGTGACAATGTTCCAGCATCATTCTTAGGCTCTCTATATGGTATTTTATGAGCCCAAATACTGTCCAATCATCGAAGTAGACTTCAAGAAATTTGTGTATAAAATATTTAAAGGAAACTACTACAATTCTAGAAAAAATTGAAGGCGCATTCTTGAGTCCAAAGGATGATTACAATATCTTGGAAACATCCCCACTCCGTCACAAAGGTAGTCTTGTTTCAGTCCTCCTCTATAATTCCGATCTGATGGTAACCAAAAAATCCATTAGTGAAAGAGTACATCTATTTCCCTTTGACATTCTCCAGTATATCATCTGTAAATGGAGTAAAAAATGGGCTGTGTAAACAAGCATCATTCAACTTTCTCAGGTCAACAAAATTTCTTAATTCACCTGAGGTCTTCTTGTCCTGTACTACAACTTGGCTAATCCACTATAATTCTTTGACAAGCTCTATAAAACCTGCCTCTAGCATTCGATCCAATTTATCCTTAACCTTTTCTTTGTATCATGGATTCAATCTATATGGTCCCTGCTAGAATGGTTGTGCATGGGGCCTCAAAGGTATCTTCATTTCGCCAAGGTCACTGACTATTCCTTTCATTTCTAAAATTTTTGTAGGGAACAGATCTTGGAATTCATAAAACAAATCAGTGATCTTCCACACAGTCTCATCATCCCAATAATATTCAATATTGGTGAACTTTGTATTTTCAGGAGAACCAATATTTAATTTCTTAATTTTAAGTGTACTTATGAATTGGTTGCTGGAAATGCCAAATCCTTCCACTGCACGCATACCTTTTGACTCATGGATGTTTATGTTGAGCGGGTCCTCATCATCCAGTTCTCCCAAGACGTTGTAACATTCCATCTAATGGTGGATTGTTGTGTTGCAGTGATGGAAATTTGTAGTTGCAATAGGAATTTCCTCAAATATCTTTTCTTTCATTATCTGCAGTGCAACATCAATTGTTGGATGATCACTTGAAAATTCAAATGTGTGTGTGAATCTTGTAGCTAACTCTTCCCACTCGAGATTTCCTTTTCGAAGCTCTACTGAGGTGTACCAAATCCTTGGTACCATATCCAATGTATGTATAAAGCGATGAACCATTCTTCTCGCAAATACTCTTGCCATGTCGTGTGACAATGCTCAATGTGTTCGATAGGATTTTTCAATCATGTATACTTGCGATCATTATAATTGATCTCTTCTACAAATCTAATCTCCAACAGTCTTTTGCATTGCGACCATTCAGATATAGATTGTTTATGTGTACCCAACCATCTAGCAGGAGTAGCTTTTAGCACAAATTCCAAGGCAGACAATCGCTATGATTCTTTGACTTTTGCTTCAAATTACAATAAAAAAATACAATATTAGGCATAACTTCGTATGTAGGAATCTCACTTGCTTCAGCTCTTACCTGTCGCATAGATCTTATAATCCTTACACATCTTCGCATGGAAACTTCATGCAGCCTATTCCACCAATTTTCTAATGCTTCACATGAATCAGATGTACAAGAGATAACACTACACCACCTCATATTTCCATCAGTTGTTGGATTTAAATAGTCTTCTCTTGAAGACATGATATTATATAGTTGATCTAGGTAATTACCTTGGACTTCACTGTTCACGGGCTCGACATATATCTGCCCTTCGAGCGAATCAATTGGCGTAACCACCCTCATATATGAATCTTCAAAAGACAAGATTATTTTCTTAAAATTAATTATGGTCTGATTATCTATCGCCCAATCAATCCCCAACAGTCCATGATATGGATTTGTGTCATCAACAATATCTATCCCTTCAAAGTCTACATATGTCACAACCGAATTTGAGCCCAAAATCCGATGGATGCATTGTCTGAACTTCGACAGACACGTGTCTATTATTCGACAACCACATTTTTTTTGTCGTCGATGGGACTTAGTCAGATATTCGACTCCATTTCGAAACCGGTTGACAATTCGATAGAGTATAAAGCTAATATGGAGAATTCATTCATCCATTAATCGTCGAATTTCTGACTTTGTCTTGTTAGACGTAGTGTCAAATATTTGATAGAGTATAAAGCTAACATGGAGAAGTCATTCATCCATTAATCATCGAATGTATGAATTTGTCTCGTCGGATGTAGTGTCGAATATTCGACATATCAATGTCGAAGATCCGACATATCAATGCCGAAGATCTGACATATCAACGTCATAGATCTGACATATCAACGTTGGATATTCTATGACCAATACTTATCATAAGGAAATATTTTCGACTACATATCCATCTGTAACGTCAGAGATTCGATGGATATACATACAAAAAAGAGAGAAAGACCGACGAAATTTGTCGTCGGTCTTATGGCATGATCGTCGGATATCGTAGGATATCGTGGCTGTTGCTAAAACAACCGTGTGGAGGATGCGCGACATGGGGTGAATGAATGAAGTGGTGTGTGCAACACATAGACAAGGGAAACATCACAATGCAGATAGTATGGGTGATCATGAACCTCATTGCGAATGAAGGAAGGAGGATTTGGGAGAATGGAAATTCAAGAGAAATAGAAGCAGAGTACGTCAGATTAGACTCCCCAACCTAGGAACTTGTTGTAAATTTTGGTTTTGTACTACAGGAGGTACAAGACATAACAACCATGGAGTCTTTTATGCCCCGTGTGAGAGTTGTGGAACATACATCAAGCATGTTCAGATCATGCAGGATGATGTTAATCTGGCCATGGGTGAGAGTTGAGGAAGATCACGCTGGAGATTTAGAGCATGCCAACATGATTGTTTTCATCATGAAGAAGAGTGACTTGGATGATGAGATAGATCACTCCTGTAGTATATATAGGCACCAACTTATCTCTGACTTCATTATTCTCAGGAAAGAAATTCAGAGCCGTGAGAGCCTCCAAGCTAATTTCCCCCTCTGTAAACATGCTGATAACATGGACTCCACTGACGAGAGTGAGCCTTACTTCCCGCAACATGGCCTGGAATCACTGTGATGCAGACTGAGGAGAGTTAAAGATGATGTGGATATTCAAAAGCATCAGCTTTGTCAACTCAAAGGAGAAGTGAGGGAACGCTTTTAGCAGGTTGCAGAGGACCTCCATGAAGTGAGATCGATTCAGAGGGAGAAAAATGCTGCTGAGAAATCCTGACATCAGGAGAAATCCCATGCCATCCAGGAGCTCATGGATATACTGACTCATGTCGAGATTCAGGTAGGAACTATGGTCTTTGAATCCTAAGTGCAAAATGAAGTAGCCAATCAGAACATTGTTGATGGAAACTAGGGTTTTGGGACCTCTCTAGCAAAATAAACATGTCTTTATGTTTTTGTGTCTACTAATGGGACAATATGTCTGTATATTTAGGAATATATCCATTAGTTACTTAGATTCTCCTTTTGCTTACTACTGTGAATGCCATGAAGAAGACAATTTCAGATTCTCCTTTTTTTTACTATTGTGAATGCCACGAAGAAGACAATGTTAGTAACTACATAAGTTACACCTTACTTAAGTAAGTACATAAGTTACATAAGCGATGTTGAACCTTTTATTTCGGGACTAGTTCAAATAGTACTAATATCTTGGCACATAAAATGTTTCTAAGTATATTGATAAGAATGGATGCCAAACTAATATGAGATATCTGAATATATTGTGACCTTATACTTCTTGAGATAGATCTGAATTTTGATCATAGTGTTCCTTGTCACCATTTGGTTTCTATTGTTGCAAGTCTTCATTTAATTCATTCTTGGCACACCTAAGAAACATTTGTTTGGTAAATCATTTGATAAATTAAATATGAATATGATGACTTACTACAACCATCATTGTCTTTCAGTGTGCATGCATATAAGATAGAACTTATACAAATTGTATCTTTGTTACCTTTTAGATATGTATTCATAACTCCACTCTTGGAAATTCTTGTAAGGCATATTGGTTGACTATTTCAGTTGCAACCTATGCATTTTGATTTCAGAAGTATATCACCTTGAAAAACATCTCCTCTAGCTAAATATTGTGCAATGCTTTAGATAAACAAATTATCATTTGGCAAATTATGAATGTTATTGGAAGCTTATCTTTGGTGCCTAGTCATATAGAGCACAAGTGTGAAGATAATCTAAAGTTGGATTATGATTTTGGAAGTAATACATGAGTAAAATGTTTGATCTATGTTCAATAAATATATGGCCAAATGATTAATTAGAAGGATCTTTTTTGCTCATTATGTACTAGCTCATGATCATTGTTAGCATTGAAATGAATGTCTTTGGTTTGATAAAATGTTATTTACATTGAGGTAATGGTTGAGAATATAGTTTCTATGGACTAAATTGAGCTTATAGTCAACACCATAGGATCTAATTTGTGGATTAATTAATAAATACATACAACACAAGCTAACTCTTTATCAGGCCAATCTTTGTATTTAAAAACAATGGATGACATAAAACTTGCTATTATACCTTTTAATCGATGTTTTCTATTGTTTTATGCTAATTCAATCATACATATGAGAAAACACCTTATATGATATTTTTTTATATTGGTGTCTACTCATACAAGCATACATTAGGATATGTACAACGCTAGGTTATAATAGCTTGGAGATTCTGCACATAATGGAAGCATTTGAGTGTTATATGATTTCTCATACCAAAGTATGTTTGGTATCTACAATTGTAAAGAGATAGAAGCATAGGTTCTCATATTTTCCAAAGTATGACATGTACATTTTCCATTATTTCTACTAGGATGAAGTGAGTGACTGTGTATTAATTTTGCATGAATCAAACATAATAATTGTATATTAGTTCTATATGAATCAAATATTATAAACAAAATATTACCTATTTGTAAAGAGTGCATATTTGAATCAATGAAAACAATAAAACAACTTATGAAAAGAAAAACCACATAAGCTTGAAACTAGAACAATTGGTAGCTTTTGAATCTCGTTTCCTGTAGTCCTTAGTAGCTCCAGGTGAGATGATTGGCTATGTTACAACACAGTCTATTGGTGAAACAACTACTCAGATGATAAAAAGCTGAGTATGGTAGACATTGTAGAAAATATGAACTTTGAGTTTGATGATGATTTGACATGCATTTTTAATGACGATAATGCATAAAAACTTATTCCTCGTATACGTATTATGAATAAGAGGGTCCTAAAGGGGAATCACAAAACCAAAATTCCAAAGATGATGTATTTTTGAAGAAAATTGAAAATAACATGCTTACAAAATTGGCTCTCAGGGGAATTCTGGATATAAATAAAAAATTTACCAAGTCTGGAAAAATCAACAAGTTTGATGAGAATTATGATGGATTTAATCTTGAGACAGAGTGGATGCGAGATACATAAGGTGTCAATATGTTAGATATGATGTTCCATGGAGATGTGGATGCTTCTAGGACAACAAGTAGTCACTTGATTGAGGTAATTGAAGTGTTTGGAATTGAGAACCATGTTTCAAAGAGAACTTGTTGCACAAATATGATGGGGCCCACTTAGATATGAAGAGATAAGGTGTACATCCATACAAACAACTGACATACTATATATTCATGTCCCTGAGATGTTCTTCATGTTCCTCTTCTATCTTGGAATAAATCATTATGTCATCCAAAAATACTATAATGAATATATCCAAAAATTCTTTGAATAGACCGTTCATCAAACACATGAATGTAGCTAGAACATTCGTCAATCCAAAAGGTACTATTGTATATTCATAGTTACCATACCTATTCCTGAAGGTAGTCTTACTGATACTTTTATCCTTGATGTGTACATGATAGTAACTTGACCTTAAGTCGATCTTTGAGAAAATTCTATCTCCACGCAACTAAACGAACAAATCATTGATCCTCAACAATGGATACCTATTCTTAGTAGTAACCTTGTTTAGTTGTATGTAATCCAAACAAAACCCCATTGTTCCATCTTTATTTTGTACAAATAGAGCAGGTGCTCCCTATGGTGAAACACTAGGGCATATATAACCCTTCTTTAACAACTCTTCCAATTGCAATTTCAATTCTTTCAGTTGTGGGGTACTCATTCTGTGAGTATCTTTAGAAACTAGCATTGTTCTTGGTACCATGTCGATTGTAAAATCAATGTCTCATTTAGGAGGTAGCCTAGGAAAGTTTTGGAACACACATTGAAATTTTTGCAACACAAGAATTTGTTCAATGCGAGACTCCATATCAATGGATAATTCTTCCACATGGATCACATACAATTGGTATCCATTCCTGAGACATTTATTCATTTGTATGGTTGAGATTTGTCTTACTAAAATCGGCCTTGGAATTCCTTTAACCTAAATGATTTTACCATCCTCATCCAGGAACATCATACTTTTATTATGACAGTCAAGAATAGCATGATGCAATTCTATCCAATCCATTCCAATAAACACATCATATGAACCGAGAGTAATGATATCCAAGTCATATTTGATATGACACCCATTCATTTCCAAACAACAATTTTTAACCAATGTAATTTTCCTTTTCATCAGGGTAACCAAATCTCTACAATTTACCCATATGGACAATATCTGTCCCAACCTTGTATCATTAAAAAACTACAATTTCAAAACCTACAAATGTATGGAAAATGCATTTATAGACTAATTTTGGTACCTATTAGTGGTTGGTAATGCCCTTTCATGGCATTAACAATTTCCCTAGTGCCTTCGTCTATACCATGAATTGAATCTTCTTCGTACATGTTAGATGATGTTTACAATATTGGATCAAAGGTTTACTATATTGGATGAATACTACTTACATGCATGACTATTTTTCATCAACCCAAGGCCTTCTTTCTCTTAATATTATTCGCAATAAAAAAACTGGAGAATCAGTAGGTTATGGTTTCCTGGAGTTTGTAAGCCATGCAACAACCCAGATGGCTCTGCAAAATTACAATGGTGTATAAATGCTAAATGCTGAAAAAGTTTATACTCTAAATGTTGAGCACTGGTTGCCATTGATGACAAACCATAAATGACAAAGGAAGTCAAAGATTGATTATATGGACAAAGGAGGATGATGACATGGAAAGAATGACATTGGATGTGGGCGTTGTAGCCATTGGAACACCTAATGAGCCAAATGACCCATTTTGTGGTCATTTGTGCCTTCATGATAAATGAAGTCCACATACTTGGTAATAAAGTTAATTAGATGATGTGGATGGATTGAGAATACCATGCACTTGAAAAAGAATCCTTTTGACCCACACATTAGATGGTTTAATAGGCTTGAAGAAATGAAGATGATGTGGGAATTTGGGGTCTTGGAACCTTTGGGGATGACCCTAGAGCAAAAGAAGATGAAGGAACTCACACCATATGTAGGAGAACAATCCCTAAAGGCATATAAAACAAGATTTAAATAACACCAAGTTTGACCATTAAATTAATAATTCAAAGACAAAATAAAATATTAAACTACACTCTCACCTTATTAAAGTCGACTCAAATTTAAATTAAAAAAAATCATTTATGACATGTCAACTCAGAAATTAATGGAAACCAGTATAAATACCCAGTGCACTTCATTAAAAAAAACAAAATTTTGGGTTCTCTGAAATGATGAACTGTCTGAGGAAATTCGGTTGTTATCCGAGGAAGTTTGTGGAGGATAGATGGAGCTCTGATCTCACTGGTTTCAAGAAAATTTCAAGCATTGTAGCAGGAACAACACTGAGGAAATTTCATGATGAAGATGCTATGAAGGTTGAACATCACCCCCAAAATCACATCAATTACACATCCAACCAAAAGCACATAATTAAAGATCTTGTAATTTTTTGTTGGATGTTGTCTTTTGCTACCATGGTTAAAATAAGCAAAAATCATAGCCTTGGTCAATGACCAGAGAATGTTTCTTGGTTTGAATTGATGGTACTGGCATAGTTTTATGTCAATGATACTTTCAGATTCCATGGTTCAATATTATTATATCATCACACCAAATTCAAAGAATTATTCCATAGAGGTTCCCTTCTTGGATGCGTCAGCTACTTAGAGGAGGCACATTACTAATACAAGGGATGGCAGTAGATCCTGATGCAGGTGTGTGCAGGCCTTGTTTTGTACCAGAAGAGTCCAAGACATCATTGATGTGGAAGGTCATGTTGCAGAACGACCTAGCCATTGCTTTTGGTATTATCAGTGCAAGCTTTGGAATTCTGCTCTATGTAGGAGTAAGCTACTCTTGTAGAAAATGGACCCTCTTTCTAGCCACAAATTTGATGATAATCTGGCAGAAATTTCATGCATGGGAATAACTATACCATGTTCTAGGATCCATGCATATGGGGGAACAATGCTTATACGTTGGGGGAAATTTCATGCATGGGCATAACTATACCATGTTCTAGGATCCATGCATATTGCCCAATTCTAAATTTATCCAGATCATTAATGTTTCAATCAGAAGTTTGCTTTCATATCCAAGATTGTGAAGTGAGAAATTTGCAAGAGATGAAAACCATTTCTATCATTTTAAGGATGTGTTTTTGCAGAGATTAGTATTGTTGCTAGTTAGAAAAGGCACAAACCATATCCTTATTTAATGTGAAAACTACCAACTTGAGCATGGTACTTCCATGATTTAATAGTTTTGGTCTAGTATTTGTTTATGTGTTCAAGATAATGACTTATTTGGAGAAGAAATAGCTTTAATATGGTATTTGAAGAGAGTGTGCATCATATTTTTGAGTTTAACTGTCATGTTAGTATCTTTTCGAGTTCAACTATACTAGTAAATTGACAGCTTTATTCTTAATGTGGACTTCATATGTTTTAAAATTGAGTTGAGAAAAGGAGGTTATATGATTAATGTGTGCAAGCCATGCAAGCTCCTTTCTTTGGTACAAATATTTAAAGAAGGATTTGCTAGCTATAAATAGGAATTCCTAACATTCAGTTATGGAATCCTCTTTTCTCTTTGGTTGTAGATATCTTCTTAGTTCATACAATTGCTATATGATGAAGGGTGCAACCACACAAGAAGAGAAACACATCCTATTTTCATATGTGGAAATTGAACCCAGTGATAGATTAATTTTACTCACAACAATTAACAATTGATCATGCAAAATCACTCACAAAAGAGACTGAAATTGGACCTTAACACTAAACTGTATTAAATCAGTGTACAATAGCCAACCCTGTAACATAATAGGTTGATGAATAAATAACATACATCAGAGATTCAAATGCATGAGGATAAATTCGAATCTAGCATAAAGCAGGCTTACTAAAAATAAGTAAATCCCCCATAGGTGTAAAAAGATGATCCCAAATCTGTCATGGATCTCACGAATTAGAAAAATGGCTTAGGCAAGCTAAAGAGTGGTGGAATGGTAGATCATACATGCTTTTGCATGGAGAAAAGAGTGGAGGATGAAGAGGACAAAAAAGTAGTTCACCTCACCTAGTCTAGCTTTTCTATTTGTCTTAAAACACTGAAAAAGCAGGGAATAAAGCAGAAAAAGCAGAAGGGCGCCTAGGAGGCCAGGAATAAAGTAGATTTGATTCCTTGGGCTTTCCCATGCACTACATGAGTCAAATAAGGAAATTTTTACCACTATGGATAGGTAATAGACAACTTGCACAAGGTGGGACACATGAACTAGGCTAATAAGAAAGAAATAATCAAATTAATGTCTAAATGGGTAAACTATGGGTTGATTATTATAGCACCCCCCTTTAAGCCTGAATTATGAGTAATATATCAGAAAATTATAGGGCCTAGCAACAAGGCTTAGTCACCCTTTACATACTGCATGTCCATTTAAACAAGGAAAGAGGCAAAACCAACTTGGGAAAATCCTCCCTTAAACATGGACTGTAAACAAAATTGTAGAATCTTGTCTTCACTGATGCTTCACAGCATGATCAGAAATCCCTAGTAGTGATTTGAGATTGCTGAAGGTCTTCTCACAAAATGCTTTGGTGAAGATATTAGTTACTTGTTCTGAAGATGAACAGAAGAGTAGGTGAATGGTGCCATCATGCACAAGTTCTCTGATGTAGTGCATATGGATCTCAATGTGTCTCGTTCTCTGCTTCTGAACTGGATCTTTGCAGATTCGAATGGTACTCTGTTTATCACAATAGATGGTAGTTGAGTACTCTGGTTCGAATCCACACTCTCCAAGTAAACCCTGCAACCATAAACATTGAGTTGCTGCATTAACAACTCCTCTGTACTTTGCTTCTGTAGATGAGAGTGCAATGACACTCTGTTTCTTGCTTGACCAGCTGATTGGCCCTTCTGCAAGCATGAACACATATATTGATGTGGAATTTCTATCTGTGCCATCACCTGCCCAATCACTGTCAGTAAATCCAATCAAATCAAGATCAGATTTTGCTTTATAGAAGATCCCATGTGTCCTTGTTCCCTGAACAAAGTTAAGGATACTTTTGGCTTCTTTCCAATGGATCTCTTGAGGCTGATCCATGAATCTAGAAGCCACACTTACTGCATAACAAATATCAGGTCTAGTATGTGTCAAGTACAACAAACATCCAATCAATTGCCTATACAGTGTATTGTTTACCATAGGTGAAGAATCAGCTTCTTCCAGCTGCTCTCCTGAAAGGAAAGGAGTTTTGCTTGCTTTGAAATCCTTCATTCTGAATTTGTTCAGAAAGTCCAAGGCATATTTGGACTGGTGCACCTTGATTCCAGCTTTGGTTTGAGCAATCTCAAGCCCCAAAAATTGACTTAAGAGCCCCAAATCTGTCATGGAGAAGGCTTGGTTCATACCTCCTTTTAAGGAATCTATCTCAGCCTTTGAGCTTCCTGTAATGAGGAGGTCATCAACATATAATACAATGATCATTAATGAACCATTAACTAAATTCAAATAGACATTTGGATCTGATTTGCATCGAACAAAATTTAGTGATAGCAAGAAGCTATCGATCTTGGCATACCAAGCCCTAGGGGCTTGCTTTAGCCCATACAATGACTTTCTCAACCTGCACACAAGAGAAGGGTTAGTACCAAAACATTGAGGCTGCTGCATATATATCTCTTCAGTGAGATCTCCATTCAGGAAGGCACATTTTACATCCATGTGATGTACCTCCCATTGCCTTGAGGCTGCAATGGCTAAGGCTAGCCTGATGGAATCCATCTTTGCCACTGGGGCAAAGGTCTCATTGTAATCTATGCCATGATCCTGTGAGTAGCCCTTGGCTACCAATATGGCCTTGTACTTCAGTGGTGAACCATCAGCAGCAAATTTGGTCTTATAGACCCACTTACACTGTACTAGTTTTCTCCCTGGGGGAAGATCCACTAGCTCCCATGTGTTGCTCTTCTGGAGTGAGCTGAACTCCTCCTTCATGGCTGTTTTCCATCTTGGATCTCCTGATGCTTCTTCATATGTTTGAGGATCAGACTCCACCATCAAATAGCATTTTTCAGCAAACATAGGATCCTTCATGCACATACCACTCTCAAATTGAGATCTAGTCCTCCTTGGGTCATTGGGATCCCCAGCTAGCTCTCCTGCTACATGTAGTGTATTGGCTGCCCATTTTGGCCTTGTAGGGCTGTTAGGGTCTGCAATAAATTCATCTCCATCAGAAAAATCAGAATCAGCATGTTCAACAAACTCTTTACTTACTTCTTGAGGTTCAGGTGGTGAAGAGGCTTCACCAACTTCCACTGCTGCAAGGGGTTCTTCTTCAAACTGAACACACCTTTCGATGAAGGCTTTGTTTGTGATCAAATTTATCAACTTGTACCATTTTGAATCTTCATAGTATCCAACAAAAAGACACTCTTGGATTTGGGGCTGCAAATCCTTCCTCTTCTCTGTTGGAATTCTAGCCCAGGCCTTTGAGCCAAAAATCCTGAAATGGGTCACATCTGGCTTGTGCCCACTCCATTCTTCGAAGGGAGTCATGCCATCAAGCTGTTTATGAGACACCCTATTATGAATATAGGCTGCACATTTGATAGCTTTGGCCCAGTACTTTGGTGGCAAAGTTTTGGCCTCCATCATGCATGTTGCCATCTCCTTTAGTGATCTGTTCTAGTTCCTCTCAACAACACCATTTTGCTGTGGTGTGTAAGGGATAGAATGCTGTATCTAAATACCTGCATCTGCACAATAATTAATAAACTCAGACTTGAGATACTCACCACCATTTTCAGATCTGAGGGCCTTGAGTTTCCTTCCAGATTGGTTTTCAAACAAAGCCTTAAAGACTTTGAATAGGCCAAAAACTTCAGACTTGTGTTTCAGGAAGTGAACCCAGCAATACCTGGAAAAGTCATCAATGAAGGTCAATGCATATTTGGCCTGACTCATGGAAATATGAGGGAATGGGCCAGCAACATCACTATGGATCAGCTCGAGGGGTGCAGAGGTTCTCTCATGACTAGCTCTCTCAAACTTATGCTCTGGGTGTTTTCCTAGGATACAACCTTGGCAGACTCCTTTGGAAAATTTTATCTTGGGCAACCCTATGACCATCTCTTTTTCACTAAGATTAGAAAGATACTTGTAGTTTAGGTGGCCAAATATTTCATGCCAAATCTTGCTTGCTTCATTAGCATGAATTAGAAGAGCAGAGGGGTTTGAGTAAGGTAGGAAGTGTGAGAACATGTATACCTTTTGAGCATGATTCACAACTCCTTTTGCAATGACTCTACCAGTTGAGATCTCTGTGATCTCAACTTCATCAGGTGAGAATATGAATTTCTTAGGAGACCCAGTGTGGGTCATCTGGTACACTGATAGGAGGTTGGAGGCAAGACCATGCACATACATCACATTGCTGAACTGAACATGATCAAGATCTATCCTTCCTTTACCCAAAATTTCAGTGAGAGAGTCATCTCCCAGTACTATAGATGGTCCTTTCGACTTGTCCAGTGAGGATAAGGCCTCCTTAGTTGAAACCATGTGTCTTGAAGCTCCAGAATCAATGATAAAACTAGGTGAGCTTTATGTGCCAGCAACTAGAGAATGAACTCTCTCTCTGTCATCTGAACTTGATCCTCCTTCTCTCTTCTTTGAGCTTTCTGGAAGGGAGATGCCATTCTTCTCCAGGATTTGGGTCAGCATATCTATTTTCTTCTTCATACAAGAGATTTCAGTGTGATTGCCCTTATTGCAGTATGCGCACTTGCTCATTTCACCTTTGTTTTTCTTCTTCTGGTAGTTCTTCTTGGGACCTTGTGGATCCTTCGGAGACTGTTTCTTGTATCTCTTTTGCTCAGGTGGCTTTTTAGATTTGTTTTTGCTTTTTGAATCCACCCTCGAATCTCCAGCAATCAAAGCTTGATCTTTGGATGGTTTGATGGTGCCCATCATCACCAGCTTGTCCTGTTCTTGTGTGAGAGATTCCATGAAATCTGCAAGGCTAGGCATCTTCCAGGTTCGAGCTGTCAGTTTTGTGGCATAGAAGGTCGAAACAAACACTGAATAGTTAGGGCCTAGCTTTGAGAGGATGGCCAGTATGAGCTGATCATCTTTCTTTTCGATCCCACACTATTTCAGCTGCAAAACTAGTGCTTTGATCTTGGAGAAATATAGCTGCAGGGATTCAAAGCTATTTGGACTCAGAGAAATCAGCTCATTTTTGATTTGTTGTCCCCTCATCTCATCTGTCTTTCCAAAAATATCAGCAAGATTCTCCCATACTTCATTCGGTGATGTCAATCCATCAAGATGGAAAAGGAGGTCTCTGGAAATACTCAGACACAGGAGGCCATAAGCCTCATCCCTCCTGTTGTGCCATTTTATCTTCTTTGCAGCTGCATTGGGCTCTGCTTCTGTTGCCATAGTCACCCTATAGA
>LPNX011031519.1:461340-516340 GCA_001517045.1 Pseudotsuga menziesii | reverse complement strand
GGTTCGGGTTCAGATTCTGCACAAGATTGGGATCTCCCATGCTTCGATTCTTCCATTTCACAATCAATTGCAGACACTGTTTGATAGTATAGTCAAATTATTTACAGTATGTACATGTCTTCACAAAAATTGCATACTCTCGATCAAAATGTCTTGGTCGTCCACAGTTATAACATATGATTTGGACTCTTCCTCAACCAAATCCTCCTCCTCCTTGTTGTTGTCCTCGGCCTCAAAAATTTCCACCTCCCCTTGACTGAGGGTCGTGTTCCTGCGACATATACTGATTCTGTTGGTATTGTTGCTAAGGATATTGTGGTTGTTGAAATTATCGGGTTCAATGCTCCTACTGTGACATAGTTCATGAGTGCCAGACAACTATCTTTGTGGTTCCCCTATGTTCTGCACCTTGTACACCATATCTCTTCTTGAATCTCTTTGCCTTACTTGATGTGTTGGAGCTACACCATAATATTATCCCATTGTGACTGAATCTACATCATTCCTACATCAGTTTCTCTAATTGAGGAGGATTCTAGATTCATGGATATTTCCAAAGCTTCTTCGTGCAACACAATATTCTGTTGCATCAATTGAATCTAGATGTGTGGTAACATCACAACAATAAACCATTACTTATGATGTACATCAGACATATGGAAGCTTACTTTGGCCATTAATTTCTTGAATCTCTGGTCAAAGTACTAGACAGACTCTATAGGTAGCTCCTTGATTTCTTTAATCTTTGTAATGCACTATGACTTAGACTTCAATTTTATTAACTCATCTATCATTCTGATTCAAATATGGTTGAGCATTTTCTACGCAACTCCTATTATTACTATAGAAACCTTCATGTACCAGTCTAGCACATGACCTCACAGAGTCATGACCATATGTGCTCTCTTTATTCTCTCATCCTAGATCTATCGCATAGTCCATATGGATTCACAGAGAAACCAATGTTGCTGTGGGTCTTCCAACCCATTTCCAATAAATATTGGAAACTTAATTTCTATTCCAGCCATTATGTTGGCTCTTGATACTTTTGGGAATTTTTTTTGAGTAGTTGGACTCCCTTGTCCACTATTCACGACATTAGTGTTATTTATATTTACAGATCTACTTGGAGACGAGTTTCTAGATCTTACCTCTGGCAATGTATGCAAATTTGTAGGTGTACTGTACTCGTGCTTTGGTCTTGGAGTTTCTAATGACTCCTCTGATTCTTCTTCTTCAGATATGGGCTGATATTCTTCTTCCTCATTGCAAGAACCTTCATCGACATGCAACGCAAGCTCGCATTCTTCTTCTTCTTCTTTTGGCCATGTCACATGTACACTCAAATTTAGATTCCTAAGCCTCACGAATTGTTACATATATAATATAAACCTGTTCTAAACACATTAAGATGTTAGACAGTTCAATAATATCCACTTTGTGTTCACATGTGTATGTAAATTTTGTTCCTCTTTCAAGCCTTTTTGCTGGTTTTTGCAAGTAATTCTAATTGTGAGAGTTTATTGCACTCCTAGATCCAGATGCAGACCAAATTATAACATGGTATCAGATCTTATTGGAGTTTCATATCAATATTGAGTGTTTGAGCTACATATTGAGAGATTTTTTGAATAAAACTTGACTTTTTTTGCAGGAACTTTTAGCAAAATCTCACCACTAGCACAAGCAAAGATAGAGAAAAACCAAATCTTGCTCACTCCCTTCAATTTCTTCAAATGGAAGGAGGATATGGTCATCCAAGTGAGATCTAAGGGTCTCTACAGGGTCACCATGTGTACAGAAGTGGAGCCAAAATCCATAGTAGAGAAGTCAAAATAATTCAATAGACTTGATGAATCTTTTGGACTTCTATGCTTTAGCAACGTTGGTTGATCGAAAATATGAGAGAAAAGGTTGACCACTTTGAATCCTTAATTCATCGCCTCGAAAAATAAGAAATCACCACTTACACAGTAAAGTTTTTTATAAAACTCCAAGATGGAATTTTTCCTCGACCAAAGATATTCCTCCCTCTCCCACTTCCCCTTCTTCTTCTTCAATAAAAAGAAAAATATTTTGGGATAGTGAGTATTGTATTTAAAGAGACCTCCTATTTCATGTTAACAATTTGACAACCCCAAATGAAGTCTAGGTTAAGCTCAAAAATCTCTTTGGGAAAATTGATGAATTGAGGGGACATCAGCTTGACAACGAGCTCATTAGCCTGAGCCTAGCACATTTTGACACCATCTGAGAGTTCTTCACAAATTTCAAGTCTCTAGTACTTCAACTCGAGTAGTGTGGAATTGATAAGGAGGACCAACTAATACTGCCAATCCTTCGAAGTTAGGCCCATAATTATCAATGTTTGTTACCACCTTCCATTATGGAAAAATGACCATTCGAAATTGGAAAATGGCAACACTAGCCAGCTTCATGGAGTCCCTCACCCAGGCGAAGGAAAAACTAGTTCAAATGGGCACCATCAAAGAGAACAGAGATCAAGCTTTGGCTATGGGTGTTTCGAATTCCTCCAAAGGAAAGAAGAAGGCAAGAGATTCGAAGCAGTCAGAGAAAAGGAAGCTAGATAAACCCAAACCCACTGGTGGGGGTTCAAATTATCCTAAGGATAAGGAGAAGAAGGGAAAGGAGAAAACAAAATGCACTTATTTCCATAATGGATGGCATCCAGAGAGCTCATGCATGAAGAAAAACATAGATCAAATGGCATTTTTGTTAGAGAAAAACAACATCCCAATTCTAGATAGCCCAAGGAAGAGGGATGACAGCTCAAGTTCTGACAATAAGGAGAAATGCCATGATTTGGTATCAGGTTCCTCAGATCCCTCCACCTTCATCATTGATTCAGGGGCGCCCAAAAATATGGCTTCCATTAGAGAGCTCTTCTCTTCTATGCATTTGAATAGTGGCCCAACTGTTTGAATGGGAGATGACTCTGAGATCTAGACCAAAATATTTGGGAGGATCGACCTTGACCATGGACATTTCAGTGATGTCCTCTATGTACCAGAATTTGCAGCAAATTTGTTGTCAGTGTACCAAATGACACATACAAGAGAATCCAAGAGAGTAAAATTTACTCTAGTTTTGGTAGAGATAACATAAATCTCCTCCAACCAAGTTGTGGCATTGGGGTATGCAGATCACCAAGCTAGAATGTAAAAATTCTCAAAATTTCTTCCTAATTCTAGAGGGAAAGAGCTCCTATATAATGCCAATGAGACCTACAAGTTATGTCATGAGAGTTTTGGCCACATGAATTACAAATACCTTCAAGCACTGAACAAGGATGGCATGGTGCATGGGCTTCCACCTATCAAGTCTTCAAATGGTGCTTGCATTGGTTATGTGGTGGGAAAGCATCTAGAGCACAACTATGAGAAGGGAAAGGAAAGGAGAGAAACACAGAAACTTGGATTCGTACATTTAGACCTAATTGGTCCTCTTCTGACTCCCTCCTATGGAGGATCAAGGTATGTACTCACTTTGATTGGTGATTGCTCATGGTTCTGTTGGTTGTACTTCCTTAAGCTAAATTCAGAAGTCTTTGAGACCTTGAAGATTTGGAAGGCCGTAGTGGAGAACCAAAGTGGGAATAGGATTAAAATACTTAGGAATAATAATGGTAAAGAATATTTCAATAAGAATTTGCAGCACCTATGTGAGGAATTTTTCATTGAGATGCAACATTTGGTCCCCTACACACCACAACAAAATGGTGTGGCAGAGAGAAAAAATAGGGCTCTCAAAGAAATGGTTACATGCATAATTGAGGCCAAGGACATAAGTCCTTAGCTATGGGCTGAAGCCATCAATTGTGCTGCACATATTCAGAACAGGTCATTCCACAAATCAGTCAAAGGAAAAAACCCCTACAAGGCTTGGATTGTCCACAAACCAAACATCTCAAATTTCAGGATTTTTGGCTCAAGGGCATGGGCTCGAATTCCATCAGAAAAGAGGAAGGAATTGCAGCCATAGAGTAAAGAATGTATCATGGTTGGTTATGGTGAATACACCAAGGGTTATAAGCTCTTTTATCCATCCACACTCAATACTTTATTTGAGAGGAGAGTGCAATTCGAAGAGGAACCAATACCATATTTTGAGCTTGCACTGGGGGAATGCTCTTCTCCCCAACACCATGATGATGTAAGTGATGATTCAAACTCTGATTTTTCTGATAATTCTGATAATTACATGGCTGAATATGAAATTTTTGTACATGAATCACCTTCAATGCCCAAGTGGGCTGAGAAAACAATACAAGCTGTTGGGGATCTAGCAGGAAATCCTCTAGATCCTAGGAAAACATGATCCCAATTTCACAATGCTTCTTATGCAAGTGAAATTGCACTTGCTGAGAACTATTATATGATGATTGGATATGATCCATAATCATATCAGGAAGCATTTCATGACCCAAGGTGGCGATTATCCATGGAAGAGGAATTTAGTTCCCTATAAGAGAATGAAACATGGGAATTGGTTCCCTTGCCTCTTAAGAGGAAGCTTGTGAAATGTAAGTGAGTATTTAGAAACAAAGTTGCTGTAGATGGTTCTGATATTAAATATAAGGCCATATTAGTTTCCAATGGATTCTCTCAACTCCAAGGAGTGGATTATACTGATATCTTTGCACTGGTTGCAAAGATGGATTCAATCAGGATAGTCTTAGCCATTGCTGCTAGTAAAGGTTGGGAGGTTCACCATATGGATGTGAAGAGTGCACTCTTACATGGTGATATACAGGAAGAGATATACATGCAGAGACCTAAAGGTTTCCAAGATGTTCCTTCACTTGTTTGTAGGTTGAATAAATCACTTTATGGCCTCAAGCAAGCCCAAGGGCTTGGTATGCTAAAATGGATAGTTTTTTTCTCTCAATTGATCTCATTTGATGAAAGTATGATCCTAATGTGTGTTTGAAAAAAAATGGTGATGTATTGCAGGTTATTTTAGTTTATGTAGATGACCTCTTAATTACAGGGAGCTGCACCAAAGAAATTGGACCAATTAAAACATCTCTACACAGTGAGTTTGCAATGACTGATCTAGGATTGGAAATTGAGTACTCTGAAAGAGGCATCATGCTCAGCCAACATATGTATGATTCAAAAATTCTAATAAAGTTCAATATGGATTATTGTAAGGCATACAAGTGCCCATTTCCTTCTAGCATAAAACTAATTGAATTTGGTGACTCTCCTTTGGTAGATTGCTCATTGTATAGGAAGCTAGTTGGTAATTTGATATATCTTAGACATAGAAGACATGATTTGGAATATGTTGTTAGTGTTGTAGCAAGATATATGCATAATCCACATGAGATCCATTGGAAGGCAACAAAGAATATCTTTCAGTACATCCAAGGCACTAGGAATTTCGGGGTACACTATGAAGCTAGTTCTTCACTAGAACTAGTTGGATTTTCTAATTCAGATTGGGTTGGAGATCTTGATGACAGAAAGTCCACTTCAGGATTTGTTTTTATGCTTGTTGATGGTCAAATTTTCTTGTCAAGTAAGAAACAACACACTATTTATCTTTCTTCAACTAAGGCTGAATACTGGGGAGCAATAAATGCAACAACACAATGTGTGTGGCTGCAAGTTATTCTTCAAAATCTTGGCATTGCACTTGATTCACCCATTGTGATTTGGTGTGACAATAAAAGTGAAATCAAGATATGTACAGATCCAATACAGAGGAAAAGGACCAAGGACATAGAGATACATATGCACTACATTCAGGGCTTAGTACATGATCGGGTGATTGCATTGCAGTATTGCCCTTCCACCGAGCAAACTGTTGATATATTCACCAAGAGTTTTACTAAGAAGAACTTAAATTACTTGAGATATTTGTTTGGAGTGAGTGATGGGTGGTGATGGCTTCCATTCACCTTCATATTTCAACCCCATGTTCATTTTTTAGGAGAGGTTTTGTTCCCATGTGGTTTTCCTCTTTTCCTTGCTTTTCATGGACAATTAAATTTTTGTTTCTAATGAGGTGGCTTGAGCCTTTGTTTCCAAGGCCTCTAATAATGATTTGATGAGTTGTACTAAGTCATGGTTAAGGTGGGGTGTTAGAAAACTAATACAATCCTTAGTACCTTGGTTTATACCTTAGTCAATTTCATTTGCTTCTTAGCATTGCATTGCTATGGTTTAGACTTAGGGAGTTTGATCTAGGAGGTGAACTAGTTATTTTTATACCTTTAAAACATGCACCAATGGTATAGTTGGTCAACCCAACACATGTACACCCTCATTTAATTCCTTGGAGTGCTACATCCTTGATTTGGGTGATCTGGGTTTGACTAGGGGTGCTTATGTGTATTTTTTTCTATTTTGGTTCTCCTAGGAGCATTTATTGACACCTAGAGCCTCCCACACACCTCTACTTGCTCACCCACGCATTTATTGGAGTCATGATTTCCCCAAAACACTTCAGCCATGTCCACACCCTGATTCATGACCGTTTGGGCTGATTTGGAGCTCGTTTGGTCCACCTAGAGGGGATTGAGGTCAATTTTGGCCATGTCACATGTACACTCAGATTTGGATTCCTAAGCCTCAAAAATTGTTCCAAATGTAATATAAACCTATTCTAAACACATTCAAATGTTATAAAGTTCAATAATATCCACTTTGTGTTCACATGTGTGTGTAAATTTTGTTCGTCTTTCAAGCCTTTTTGCTGGTTTTTGCAAGTAATTCAAATTGTGAGAGTCTCTTGCGCTCCTAGATCCAATTGAAGATCAAATTCTCACAATTATTTATGCCTAATATGCATAGATAGACCATGACTCAATTGTTCCTTTGTAAATAATATAACAATAACCACAATGCAACATAAGTGCATTCAACTTATAACTATGCAACTAATATACTTAAAATCATTCATAAGAATTTACATCAACATTCATTCACAACAACACATACACATGCAACTTAAACACATTCAAAATTCACACAGATAACACATAATTTAACGTGGAAACCCGTCCGGGAAAAAACCACAAAGGTGCTCTTCATCTGGCATGAGAAATATATGGGACCTTTGGTCTGCGCACTAAGCTGCATACTCTGTTCTAGATATTCCTTGTTTATTTATATAGACTTTTGTATCGTCTCATGCCCTCTTTTATTTTGTCGTTGATCTTTATCTACTTAACTCTACTACTGATCCACACACAGCCTGTATCGACTCAGTCTCTTTTACACTTGTACACACTCAACTACATATTCTTAACTCAATGCACTTGGAAAAAAATAGCAGACTTACAATAATGACCAGATGCTAAGCTAAGGATGATCAAGAGGCTCAAGGGGCTAGAGAGGCTAAATCGCATACAGCTTGGGCTCCTCCTTCCATATACTCTTTACATACTCATTATGGACTATTTACATGTCACTCTCTCAGTCGACTTCCTAAACTTAGCCAACATGATGTCTTTCATATTCCAGCGACACATGTGAGTATTTACTAATGACTTGACTTAAAAATATACCTTCATACGTGCGGTTTCTGCTGACTCTATATGACCTCGTACCCACGATCTTTCTGACATGTCGCTTTCTAACCATTGCACCATTGTGTTCCTTCTGACATGGATCCACTCTTTCATGTTCTTTCTTTGTTACATCCTTTCCTTCTATCGTGGATTTTCTTCTGTTGTGACTTCTTCTTCTGTCACAACTTCTCTTTACCTGCCTCTGTCGCACCTCATTCTCCTTATTTTCCTTCATCTTTTATTCCTTCCTTCTTTATGTCATTTCCTCTATTGTAGCCTGTTTCTCTTCTTTCACCTTAGCTCTTTTCATACTTACGCTTAATTCTAAGTGAGTTCTTCTTACCTTTCCCTAGACCCAACATGTTTTGATTGCATAGGTATATGAAAAGTGGTTGTTCTAGTTACAGAAACAAGTTATAATAGATATTATGAGTAATATTGATTGGTTTATGCTCATTTTAAAATTTTCATCTAAACAACCTAGCTATATTTACGGGTTTTTGGGCTCGCTGGGTGGAATTTATGCCGTATATATAATTTTTGTTTGTAGTGGCTTTCCGACGCTGTGATTATTGTAGTAGGTATTCTTATTTGCATATGTATTGTTCATTTCAATTGCAAGTTCAAAACAAGGAATAACCCTTATCTGCTTAACTGTTGGAAGTACCTGGACATAGCCCTAAATATCATTGTGAGGAGTACTATATGAACCCTGAAGTAGCTGGCCATTGAGAGGACTTGCCAATGAAAAGGGAAATGACCCCTACCCGATTGACTAGTCCCCACTCATGAGGTAAACCAAGAGATGTCATTTTTGGAAAAGTGGTTATCAATTTTACCTGAGTTGTGGAGTGAGGGGTACTGCCCCAATACGCAAGCCGTTAGACATCATTGGTGGCTGAGTGAATCCCCTAAATATTTAGGAAGACGAACATACCTGGGTTCCATATCTATTGCCAGTTGATAAATATAAGCTTGCATTTGTCTAGATCCATCACAAATCAATTCCCCCTACAAAAAAAAAAAAAAAACAAAACAAAAAAAACCCTCATGGTTATGGTTGTCACCCGCATTAGAGCAAACAAACAAATGGAAGACGAACTTGCCACCCTCAATACTAAACTCTAAGATCTACATATAAAAATTGTCAGCCTCCATATTCAACATTCAACTATGAACAATAGAGGAAAACCAAATTCTTCTGCAGACACTGGGTTCTCTTCTTCCAAAATTTTTTGTTGTTCGAATCTTGATTTCCCTTGCTTCAATGGTGATGATCCAACTAGATGGATATACATGCAGAACAATATTTCAGTATGCATAACACTTTTGATGTCAACAAAGTCCCACTTGCATCCTTTTATTCGGAACATGAATCCCTTCAATGATTCCCTTGGTACATCAAGGCTCGTGAAGAGCCAAACTGGATATATTTTTTCCAACTCATTTTGCAATGATTTGTCCCTAGTGATTTTGATGACTTCACGGGAGCACTTACTAAACTTCACCAAACTGGCACTGTGAGAGAGTATTAGACATAATTTGAGAAACTAGTCAATCACATAGAAGGATTCTTTGATGCCTTCTACAAGAGCTGTTTTATCAGTGGTCTAAAGGATGCAATCTGATTTGAGTTAAAAATGTTATGTCCCAATACAATGATGGAAGCCCTAGGGTTGGCTAAGTTAGTGGAGGACAAGATCATAGCTCAACATTGCTCCAAATCCATTTTTGTTCCATTCATAAATATGGTTTCCCAAAGACCTCCAATCATGCCAACTCCTAGAACCACTCCTATCAAGAATTTGTTTGAAGTTGAGATGACAAAACACATAGAAAAAGGGCTTTGTTATAATTGTGACAAGAAATTCACCCAGGGACATCGATGTGCTAAGTAAAAGATCTATCTCTTGGATGTGGACTCTTCGCTTGCACCTAAATTTTGTGAATATGATCAGTATCCAGTGGATGATCAGGTCGACATTCAACAACCACCTATTGACCCTGCTTCTTAGGATGAACACCCAGAGATATCTCTCCATGCATTAACCAGAGTCACCACCCCACAAACCATGCGGGTGAAGGGTTTCTTCAAGAATCTTCCTCTTACGGTACTCATTGATTTTGGTTGCACTCATAACTTCATTGACCCTCGAATCGCCAAACATGATGATTGTTTTGTCCATCCTTGCTCGAGCTTTAAAGTCATGATTTCCAATGGGCACACCTTACCTTGCAAGGGGAAGTGCCACATTGTGCATATCTCTATTGGATATTATAACTTGTGCTCTAACATGTTTTCCTTGACCTTATATGAATGTGATGTGGTTTTGGGAGTTCAATGGTTACGCACAATTGGACCCTTATTATGGGATTTTACTAAACTTTAGATGTATTTTTCAATTAATGGGAAAAACACACATCAAGTGGATTACAACCAGGGTCTCTCAACATCATCAGTTCATATCGCATGGAAAATATCCTTAATAATAATTCACATGGTGTCATTTCGCATCTCCATTCCGTTCAAATGCAACCATCATCGGTCTCCACTACTCCCTTAGATATATAACAGCTTTTGGATCAATATGCATGTGTCTTTGTTGAACCAGTGGGATTGTCACCTTCAATACCAAAGGACCATCATATTCCTCTCCTTCTTGGAAGTTTCCCTCCTAACATCAGACCCCATCCCTACACAGATTTGGACAGATATCTCGATTGATTTCATTGAAGGTCTCCCTAAATATGGATGGAAGACAATGATATTGGTTGTGGTTGATTGCCTCTACAAATATAGTCATTTTTGTGCTCTCATCCATCCATATACCACCTCCTCGCTTGCAAAAAATTTCATGGACCATATCTTCCATCTTCATGGAATTCCTTCTTCCATTGTATCAAATCACGATGCAATTTTCACAATTCATTTTTGGACATAACTATTTCACCACGTTGGAACCAAACTAAATTCAGGGTATCACCCACAAACAAATGGTCAGACTGAAGTTATCAACAAATGTTTGGAAACTTATCTTTGTTGCTTCACCTCTGAACAACAACATCAGTGGTCAAAGTGGCTCCCTCTCGCTGAATGGTGGTACAATACCTCCTACCATACTACATCTAAAATGACTCCATATGAAGCAGTTTATGGTAAGACACCATCAGTGTTCCTTCTATACACCCCTAGTAGTTCACCAGTTTAGGAATTTAACACAGTTCTCTAAACCGAGATCAGATTCTTCACATTTTGTAGGATAATATTCACATGGAAAGACACTAAATGAAAGAACAAGCTAGTCAACACCGTTCTGAGTGCACTTTTCAAGTCAATGATATGGTTTTTCTTCATCTACAACCTTACAAGCAATCCTCCCTGAAACTCAAAGGGTGTCATAAGATGGCTCTAAATTTCTATTGGACATATAAGTTTCTTTAGAAGATTGGGTATATTGCTTATAAATTGGAACTTCCTCCTTCTCACATTCACCCAATATAGGCGCACTCATCATCTTCTATCTCGATCCATCACAGAGGTATTAATTCAGTGGAACGATATGCAACTAGAGGATGCTACATGGGAACCACTCCTTTAGATTCAACAATAGTTTCCAAATCTAAAGATTTGAGGACAAATCTTTTCTAATAGGGAGGGGATGTAAGGAACCCGTGTCAACCCTTCTCTTTACTTCATTAGTATATTGTTGTTGGATGCATATGCTTTGTAAGTCGTCCTGTGAGTATATTGTATTATCCCACATTCATGGGGAGTAATAACTTTGTTTATATTAGACTTAGTATATAAGTACATGTTGAGGCCAATAAAGGCATCCATGAGTTATTCGCATTGAGCTTTCTCAAAGGAGGTTACCCCCTAGAAGTGGTCTGCGATCAATAAATTTCCTTCCGTGTTATGTTATTTTTGTTATATCGTGCATTTTCATTATTTATCACAAGAGGTTTCTCTAATTAATTAATCATCTTATCATATGTTACTTATAATAATTGTTCCATACTAATGACCATATGTATTACCCCGGGTCATATAGTCATATGCTAAAGTAATTCACTATAGGGGTATTTAATCCCTAGAGGAGACTTATAGCACCTAGTGACCATGACTAGAAATACATCACATAGCATATCCACATGACTTGATACAACACTAGTCTAGAATTTAATACAACAAAAGTCTATAGTCTTGTACAACACAAGACCATTCCTGATACAACACAAGACTCCAATCTTGATACAAGACAAGATTTCGATCTTGATACAACACAAGATCATAGTACAAGCATCTTTCATGAATATGAATTGATACAACACAATGTCCTAGCTTGATATAACACAAGCTTCCTTAACTTAATACAAAATAAGTTCCTAAATTTATACAACACAAGTCCCTTAACTTGATACAACACAGGTTCCAGACATGATTCAGCACAAGTCTCCTGGATAATGACTTGTGATGCTTACATTTAACAGTACAAAAAACCCATACCTCAATTCCATGGTACTCATGGACTCTCTCTAAAATGTAATGGTCCCATGACGAAAAACTCTAACAACCGTGCCATCCCCTAACACTACCTCCACATCTATACATACCTATGAAAGCTTGAAGAACATCTTTTGAGCACCTTCCATGTGGCTCGAAACTCCACTGTCAATATACCAAGTGCTAGTGGTGAATGCACAGAAATAATGGTCGATCAACAAAGAATTATCCCTCTCAATCTCAATGCCTGTACTGGTGATGATGGATGCTCTCTCTCTCTCTCTCTCTCTCTCAACATGCCCAGCACTAAGAGAAAACTCTCTATCAAATCTAGTTGTAAACTCATCAACCTCCTCCAAATCTGTTGTCTGTTGCTTCTTCTTCTTCTTCCTCTGTGGTAATTGTACAACATAGTTCCCAAACCTCTGACAAGAAAAGCACTTTACAGTTCTCAAGTCCTTCTTTTGTCCACCCTGCTGCTTAGCCCCACCCTTCTTTGGGCCTTCCTTAAACTTCTTCTTTCCCTTGGTAGTCAAAGCCACGTTCTCCTCATCCTCCCTAATAGTAGAATATCTCCCCTGCATAAGACCTCTCCAGGTCTCCTCCTGCACAAAATCATCCAAGAGTCTGTCCCAAGAATGCAAGTTCTCCCTGACTACTATAGCCTCCACAAAAACAACCCAAGGATTTGCAACCCCATTAACAGTTGTTCGCATTAGCTCAGTTCCAGAAACAACCTCCCCTACTGTTTCAAGCTCATCTCTCACCTTAGATATCCTAGCAAGGTAGGAAGCCACTCCTTTTGCTTTGGACATCTTAATACTCTTCAATTTCCCTCAACACCATTTTCCGGTTCTCATTTGAGCAAGTTGGTCAAAGCATCCCACATCCTGTATGCACAATATTTTCTTGAAATATGTGGGATTACATGGTCTTTAACTGTAACTTGAATGATTCTTCTATCTTTTATATCATTTTTGTTGAAGGCTACAAGTGCTTGTGGATCGGTGGAAGCAAGAACTTGAATAGTATTTGCTTGTGTACTATGAACCACTTCATCCCAAAGTTCATTTTTCTCCAATATTATCACCAACCTAGATTTCCATGGGACAAAATTCCTAGCCCCATCTAGCCTATCCTCCAACCTATGTCATGTAGACATTTCACTCCAAATTCAAACTTTCAACAAGGTCCTACCCACTGAAAATTTGAAAATTCATTGTAATAATTTTGCTGCTTTAACTCATCTCTGATACCATGTAAATTTTTCATCTCATTCCCCAACCTTGTTTCATGCCACTATTTTCATGGTTTAATGCCCAACCTAATTTGTCACTAATGCTGCAAATTAGTCGTTTTTTCTCATAAACAAATTGACATAAACACTTGAAGAATTTTACAACTTGTATGAGCAGAAATTTATAAACACAGTCACACATAAAATTCAGTCTCAGAAAACTTTAGTCAAATTGACCCAGGAAAAACCCCTACCTCCGGGGAAAACTTGTGAGAGAGTTTATTTATTTATTCAATCAACAATACAACATAAAATACAAATTTTAGTCACAACTTATCTCAACCAAATGAGAAAAAAATCATCCTTGAAATTCATGCTGCTACAAAAATTAATTTTTTGAAATTTATGTCTTCTAACCACCTCAATTTTGTGCTTCTATAGGACTATATGGACATATACCTCGATTTTTCATGCCAAGAGGAACAAAAAATGAATGCCTCAAAACTTGTGCCCAATTCCTCAAAATTCACACCTGTTTTGAGACTCAAATTCATTGCACAAAAAAGTACAATATGGCTGCAATAAATGCCAAAATTACTGCCTCGAAAATCATGCATGGTCTAGGTTTTTTGCTCCTCAATTTTTGTGACAGTTAATGTTGTATGAATGCGTTGAGAAACATGCCAATTCAAGTTGCACATACTCTCTCTCTCTCTCTCTCTCTGTTTCGACTTGCTCTCTCTTGCTCTCCATTGCTCATGGAAAAAACAATGAATGTCTCTCTTGCCTTTCCCTTGTATTTTTGTGTTTAATGAGGGTAGTTGAATGGACACCTAGTCCAAGGGCCCACATTGGATTAGATCAATGGATGAGAAATAATGTGCACTTTATTTTTCTCCAAAAATAATTTCACTCAACTTAAAAATTAAATATTTTCAAAAAATCACTTTAATCACTAAAGTGAAATTAAATGCTCATCTCAAGTCACTTAATGGAAGGGTAAGTTATTTTCCCATTTTAAGTGACTTAGGAAAAAATTCACGAAGAGAACAAATTCCTAGATACACAAATAAACATATAGATGATAAAAGTAGCTTACCAGAAAATTTTAATTAAAACTATATTATTTATAATGTTTTGGAAGTCCATATGCAAGAAACTATATAAAGTTTATGCGGATAAAATGGAGTTTATGTTGTTAGATTTTTAACATTAAGCTAGCATAACATTAGGATCTTCAATTGAGAGAACAACAAGCACAACAATCAAACATAAGAGACAATGAACAAAGTGTTTTTCCTCGAGGAAACCATAAATGGAGAAAACCCCACAACTTCCTCAGAGATGGAATCAACACCAAAATTGAAACCCAAAAACAGTAAGATGATCTCCTGACAGTAGTAACCTCTTTCTTCCTTTCCCCATTGTCTTTTTGTTCCTCAGCTATGCGCTACAACTGAGTGTGAGTGAGTGTGTGATAAATAGAGAGGCTAGCTCTCTATTTATACTAATTCCTGACTTGACTAAACCCAACTAGGGCCGACTTCACTAGGTGAGTCTAATAACCCTAGTGCCCCGGAACTGCGGCAACTTTAACCCTTAGACAATAGGAGGGTTACCCACCTTGACTTGACATGACTTATTTACATTATAGAAACTCCTGATAGGAACCTCGGGGCATGACATGACTCAAGTACATTACAAATACATCTCGGAATAAACATCGGGTTACAATCAATAAGAAATACAAGTGAATACATTTTGAAGTTACAAATACATCGACACTCCCTCTTAACTAGGAAGGTATTCTCTCGACACAATTTATCTGCAAAAATATTATTCTTTGTATCATCTGGATCATCATCGAGTCCTTGTCATATTCATCTTCAATTCATCTCTTTCTTCAAGTCATCTTCATCTTCAAGTCATCTTTATCTGGATCTGGATCATCACTCAATCTGGATCATCATCATTGGATTTGGATCATCCCTCGATCTGGATCATCTATGGAGCATCATCACTGGATCTAGATCATCCCTTGATCTGGATAATCTCTGCTGGATCATCATCATTGGATCTTCACGGGTGCTCTCTCATGATTCTTCTCATCACAGGAAGTTCTACAGAGCCAGCCCTTTTTCATGCTGGTTGTAGGCCTAGCCTCCATGTAGCTCTTCTTCTAGCACTTATATCTGACCCTAAGTTAGAATGGCTCTCCTAGCACTTATATCTGATCATGTAGGAACCAATCCTATAATCATATCAGAAAGGCAAGCCCAACACTCACATTTGACCATGTGTGAATACCTCCCACAACCCTGTCAGAAAGGCCCAACACTCACATTTGTCAACCAATGTCGGAAAGGCTTAGCACTTACACTCGGCCATGAGAGGAACCAATCCTCCACGCCGAAAGGCTCTGTACTTACATCTGACAACCAATGTCAAAAGGGCTCAGCACTTATATTCGACCATGCAAGGAACCAATCCTTCATGCCGAAAGGGCTCTGCACTTACATCTGACAACCAATGTCAGAAGGGCTTGCACTCACATCTGATCATGTAGGAACCAATCCTACAGTCATATCAGAATGGCCCCCAGTCCCAGACTGAGATACTTGGTAACTGACCAGCTGCCTCCATTCCAAGAATGGAATTTAGCGCTTACTTCTGATCATGTAGGAACCAATCCTATAGTCACATCAGAATGGTTTAGCACTCACATCTGACATGGAAGGAACCAATCTTCTCACCATGACAGAATGGATCAGCCCTCACATCTAACCATGGAAGGAATCAATCCTCTCACGATGTTAGAATGGCTCTGGGTCTCATCATTTTCCCTTGGAGGAAACCTCGATTTGGAGAACACCAAGCTTCTTCCTGAAGTACTCAAACTTCACCCTAGCCAATGGCTTTGTCAACACATCAGCTATCTGTTCCTCCGTCGCAACATATTGGAGCTTCACTACTCCCCTCTGCACCATAGCCCTAATATAGTGATACTTGATCTTGATATGCTTTGACTTGTCATGGAACACTAAATTCTTTGACAACTTCATGCAACTCTGGTTGTCACAATATATACAAGTATCATCCATCTAGAGATCAAATAAATCAGACAGTAGCTTCCACAACCATACTTCCTCACAACTAGTTGAACAAGCTACGACATACTCTGCTTCAGTTGTACTCAGTGCCACATAGGATTGCTTCTTTCTAAACCAAGATATCACACCTGATCCCATACTGAAGCAACACCCTGAAGTGATCTTCCTATCAATGGTACTGCCTGCCCAATATGAATCAACATAACCCTCCAGGTTAATCTTCTGATTCACCTCATACTTGAGCCCATAATCAATTGTACCCCTCAGGTACCTCAGAATATGCTTTGCAACAATCAAGTGAACATGTCTCGGATCTGTCAAGAACTTTCTCAAGGTGTTCACAGCAAAGCAAATGTCTGGTCTTGTGTTCGTCAGATACATCAAGGACCCAATTATTTGATGATACATCGTAGCATCAACCGTCTCTGATCAAGCATCACTCGATAGCTTCAGGTTTGATGCCATAGGTGTGGTCATGGCCTTGCAGTCCATCATCCGAAACCTCTTTAGGATCTCTACTGCATACTTCCCTTTTCCGAGGGAGATTCCATTTTCATTCTGCCACACCTCCATGCCTAGAAAATAATGCATCATACCCAAGTCCTTCATTTCGAACTCAATAGCAAGCTTTCTCTTCGTATCAGAAATCAACCCATCCATACCTATTACAAACAGATCATCTACATATAGTAGGAGCATCACTGGGTTGCCATCTTCAACCTTGTAGTAAAGGTTGGAATCTGCTTTACTTTTGGTAAATCCCAAACTGGATAGAAAGCTGTCAATTCTGCCGTACCATGTCCTGGGTGCCTGTTTCAAACCGTATAGGGATTTCTTCAATCTGCACCAATGAGACTCCTTGTCATGTGTCTCAAAAACAAGTGGTTGTTCTACATACACTTTCTCTTCCACTACACCATTCAAGAAAGTAGACTTGACATCCATTTGGTGTATCTTCCATTTCATCACTGCAGCCAGAGAAAGTACTGATCTGATGGAAGTGTATCTGGCTACAAGTACAAAGGTTTCTTCATAGTCTATTCCTTCTTTCTGGGAGAAACCTCGAGCCACGAATCTTGCCTTATATTTCTCTATGCTACCATCTACAACATGCTTGATCTTGTAGATCCATTTGGAAGTTACAACTGATTTCCCTTCTGGTCTTGGGACAATATCCCAAACATCATTCTTCATGATCGATTGATACTCTTCGATCATAGCATCCTTCCATTCTTTTCGTTATGTCACTTCTTCATAATTGGAAGGTTATTCATTGATAAAGTCACATAGCAAAGCTACATATTCGGAGCAGGATCTGGTTCTCTTTCTTTCTCTGTGATTCTCTTCTGGAGCCCCATATCTTTCCGCACCTTGGATAATTTCTTGTACCTAAGCAGGTTTCCTCTTGTGAGGATTCTTCTCCTGAGGTGGATCTACAAGTCTTTGTGCTTCTTCAAATTCTCGATCTTCTTCTTGAATTTCTTCGTTGATGGTTGTATCATGAATTATGGGTGCTTCTGCTCCTTTAGGATCTTTAGCAGGTCTATTTCTGGATTTGTTGTAAGCCGTGTCTTCGTCAAATGTCACATCCCTACTGATGTTGATATTCTTTGAATCCTGGGAAGTATATTTTATAAGCCTTCCAGCTTTCAGAGTATCCCACAAATATACCCTTCTTTCCTGAAGGATCTAGTTTCATTCTCTTCTCTTTTGGAATGTGTATGTACACTAGACAGCCGAATATTCTGAGATGGATGACTTCTGGTTTCTTGCTGGAAAAGACTTCTTCAGGAGTCTTGTTATCAAGTACTCTGTGTGGAGTACGGTTCTGTACATACACCGATGTTCTGGAAGCTTCTGCCCATATATGCATGGGAAGATCTTGATCATGAAACATTGCTCTTGCAGCTTCCATGATAGTTCTATTCTTCCTTTCTGCAACCCCATTCTGTAGTGGATTATATGGAGTGGATAACTCCCTCTTAATCCCTGATTCTTTGCATAAGTCTTTGAATTCATTTGATGTGAATTCTCCACCATTATCTGATTGAAAGGTCTTGATATTCTTTTCTATGTGGTTTTCAATCAAGGATTTGAATTCCTTGAACTTCTTGAATACTTCATCTTTGATCTTCATGAAGTAAATCCATGTCTTCCTATAAAATTCATCAACGAAAGAAACATAGTATACATACCCGCTTAGTGAACTTGATGACATTGGTCCGCATACATCGAAGTGGATGATTTCCAAGATTCCTTTTGCCTTGCTCTCGCTACTTGGAAATGTCTTCTTTGTATTCTTTCCTTTTGCACATCCTTTGCAGACCCCTTCATGTTTTGCTTGAATTTTTGGAAGACCTTCAACAACTTTGCTTGCAAGTGGTATTTCTCTGTAATGCACATGTGCAAGCCTTCTGTGCCAAAGTTCATTTGGCTCTACTGTGTCATGGACCAAAGCTTGTTCTGGATGGCCCTTCAATTTGTATAAACCTCCTTCTTGTTCTCCAATCACTATTGAATTGTTAATAGTCTTTCCTCTTGACCACATGAGGACTTGGCCATCTACAAATACAACCCTCATGCCTTTTGCATCCAGTGCCGATATGGATAGAAGATTCTTCTTTAGTCCTGGTACAAAAAAGACATCCTTCATCTTCATAGACTTTTCGGAGTCTAGCTTGTAGCAGGATTCACCACTACCTTTTATGGGATATTGGTAGTCATCCCCAAGTTTCACCTTATGGGGTGAATTATGTTCGAATAGTTTCTCAAAGGATTCCGTGAAACTTGTCATGTGTTTGGAAGCCCCACTGTCAATAAGCCAATCTTTGCTTCCATGAGTGACAGTTCCCGTGAGAGTAGAGATTAGAACATATTCATCTTCACTTGAAGAGTCTTCACTTTCTTTGTTTACTCTCTTCTTGGGAGGATCATCATCCTCAGCAATGTGAGCATGATGTCTTCTTTTGGATTTCTTCTTCTTCTTGGATCCATTCTTATTCATGGGACAATTTCTAGCAAAGTGTCCTATTTCTTCACATGTATAACATCTGAGTTTGGATGGATCCCTTCTTACAGGATTATTTTTCTGATGAGAATGCTTATGTTGGTGATGATGATTTTCCCTTATTTCTTTCTTGGAGTGCACTGTGAGAGCTTGATCTTCACTTTCCATCTTTTGTTCTCGAGCTACTATCCGAGCTTCTTCTTGTTAACATTCTTCCCACAGTCTACTGAACTTGACTAACTTCTTCCTAGCACAGATTCCTTGGATGAAAGAATCTCATGACGTAGGGAGACCATTCAAGGTTGTCATCACAATTTTTGCATTCTCCACTTCTTCATCTACTGCTTCCATCTGTTCTTTGATCTGGGAGACCCTTGTGAAGTATGACTGGATGGTCTCCTCATTCTGGATCTTTACATTCTTCAATTGGTTCCTTATAGTCATCTTTTGATTGATGTTCTTCTCTTTAAACAGTTTGGTTATGGCATCAAACATGGCTTTAGGTGTCTTGAGGGAGGACACTTGTGGTATGAGGTGATCCTTGATAGAATCAACAATGATCCTCTTTTCCATAGCCAAATTATTCTTATGTAAGGCCTTGGCCTCATCTCCCTCTGGAACTGGAACCTCCTCACTGATATAGGAGTCCAACTCATTTTCTTCCAGGACCAAGGAGATCCTATACTTCCATGCTCAGAAGTTATCAGCTCCCTCAAGCTTTTCATCAAGCTTGGTATGATGAGACATATTAATTGAGAACCTCAAATGGAAATACAAAAGATTTAGATCTTACTGGGTCAAGATGTCGGATCTGGATTTGGAGTTGAAATCCTGCAGTGCTGGTTTAGGAGCAGATTAGGGTTTTGCTTTTCTGGAGTTCTGTCCAACCCAATGCTTTGATTTTGATCCCTAACTTTGATTTTGAGGAGGAGATCAATCCAGGCCTGAGCTCATTGAAAAATTCCACTTTTGTGAAAAGCTCTAATTTCTGGTAGTAGTGTCGGGTCCAAAACTGAAAAACCTCAGAATTGGATTCTGCTTGGACAGAAAGATGCGCCCTAGGGAGGAGAGTCATTGCACCCTTTTTTTGCTGAAAATATATGGAGAGAGATCCATAAAGTAGGAAGCCCTAGTTCCCGCAGCTGCACAGTGTCTTCTTCTTAGGTTAGCTCTCATACCATGTTAGATTTTTAAGCTAGCATAACATTAGGATCTTTAACTGAGAGAACAAAAAGCACAACAATCAAACACAAGAGACAATGAACACAGTGTTTTTCCTCGGGGAAACCATAAATGGAGAAAACCCCGCAACTTCCTTAGAGATAAAATCAACACCAAAAGTGAAACCCAAAAATAGTAAGATGATCTCTCGACAACAGTAACCTCTTTCTTCCTTGCCCAAGTGTATTTCTCTTCCTCAGCTATGCGCTACAACTGAGTGCGAGTGAGTGTGTGATAAATAGAGAGGCTAGCTCTCTATTTATACTAATGCCCGACTTGACTAAACCCAACTAGAGGTGACTTCACTAGGTGAGTCTAATAACCCCAGTGCCCCAGAACTGTGGGGACTTTAACCCTTAGACAATAGGAGGGTTACCCACCTTGACTTGACATGACTTGTTTACATTATAGAAACTCCTGATAGGAACCTCGGGGCATGACATGACTCAAGTACATTACAAATACATCCCGGAATAAACATCAAGTTACAATACATAATAAATACAAGTGAATACATTTCGAAGTTACAATTAAATCAACATATGTTACAATTGTATTAATATGTTACATTGAAATGGAATACAAATATTGCTAAATAAATAGTAGGAATAGCTTACCATGTGGTTACCAATTAATTACATAGCGATAAAATTTTAATTAAAACAATATTATTTAGAGTTTTGGAGATCCATAGCTAAGAAAGTATATAAATTTGGGAGGATAAAATGGAGTTTATGTTACAAGTGTATTATTATTAAGTTTAATCAAATCACATTTTCTTAAATTCATTTAATATCATATTTTTGTAATTCTAATTATATTTTCTAGGTTTGAGAGTTAATAACTATGAAATACTATTTTTAAGTTTTTTTTTAAAGTAAGTTATTATTACACTATTTACCTTGCATAATAACTAATTAAAATTATGAATTATCATAAATTTTAATTGTCCATTTAACACTCATTACATCTAAAAATACTTGTATAAATGAAAAAAGTGCAATCAAATAACATCCATCATCTTTTAAATTAATACCAAACAACCACGATTTCTAAAATGAGGTAAGTTAAGTATCAATATTTTTTAAATATCAATATCATTCATATTTAAATATAAGTATCTTTTAAATATCAATATGATAAGCTATTATTAATATCAATTATAGTATTAAAAACCCATTTCCATTTAAAATAACTTTATAAGAAAACGTAGTAAAAATCTAAAAATTGCAAGATATTTAATCATACACGAAAGAACCCAACCTAAAATATTTAATTAATGGTTGGAAAAACCTTAAAATCACTTTGCAAGGAAATTTATTAAAAAATAAAAAAAAATTGCAAGATAATTAATTATACACCAAACAACATAACCTAACATATTTAATTAATTGATTTAAACATGACGAAGTAATTTTTTTTTTCCACATAACTTTATTAAAAAGTTACATTCATTAGATAGACCACTATCTTTATCAGATCAATGTCCATTTCCTCAAAATGTATAGCACAAGAAATGCTTGTTTACAATAGCTAATATTTGATTTGAAAATCAAATTATATCGCTCCACATATTCAATAGATAGTTACACTACCTTCAAAAAAAGAAGTAGTATAAACCTATTCATTACGAAGTAATTATATAACTAAAACAAACTTAGTCTTTTAAGTAAAATCTTTAGTTGTGAATCTTGTAAAGTTCCATATATAAGCTTAAAATATAGGAAATAGGAGAATTTTTAATATAATATGAAGATGATTGATTATATATATTTTTTTCAAGCAAAAAAATATATGTTTCTTGATATTTATTGAATCAAAGGTAAAGATACAATTTAATTATACAAAGTATCATTTTGTTAAAATTTTATCTAGGAAGAGTTTGTCCATTCATGCTTTGGGGTAGACAAAGACACTTTAAAAAGTGGTCCCTAGCTTATTTAAAAGGTGAGAATGACTTTATATTGTAAAGTAACATTTTTAATGTGAGTTTGAGTTATAATTAATTTAAAGAGACTTTATGAGATTAAAAGGAAGGTGTGCATTAAATTCTCATTTAATATTTAAAAAATATTTTTTAGTGAGGAAATGAGATGGGCCCTAGACAGGGATAATTTTAGGGGCGAAATTTATCCCATTGGACTATTTTTCCATGTTTTTCTCCCAAAAAAGATTCACCATTTTGCATTTTTTAAAGCCCTATTTTGCCCAATTTTGATGGGGTAAAATTTTTTCACCCTAAAAATTGACAAATTATTATAGAAACAATATAAAATCCTTGGAAATTAAAATATTTTTTGAAAAATATCGCCAAACATTTTATAGTTTGTGTTTTAAGAATTGGTAAGATTCACCAACATTTATACACTTTTAAATAAGTATGGTTCCTTAAAATCATCCCTGGCCCTATATCTCATTTAGTTGGCTTTTAATCTAAGGCATTGATTTGGAGGTGGAAGTTACTCAAACAAAAAGGATTGAGAAATGCAAACCTAATTCATTGTTCACATTCCAAAAAGATAATTTTTGGAGAGAGGATGAGCAAGAGAGAAGAGGAAAACCAAAGAGAAAACCCTTGTACAAATTCCAAGAAACATGAACAGAAAGGAGGGCACAAATTTCTATACAATTGTACCAGCATAATGACATGATTTTCGATGCATCTGGACAACAATTAATGAGATAGTACAGGTCCGTAAAACACAAAAATTGAGGTGAAAGCAAGCATAGTTTTCGAGGAAGATTCATGAATACGTACAACATGATTTTCGAGGTAGGTACCTGCATTTATTGTTGTTTGCACAACAGACCGTATATGCACAAATTTCGAGGCAACGTGAAGGAACATAAATTGAGGCATCCATGCAGTCACATGTGTGGCAAAATTGAGGAATCTGTACAATAGTTTGTTAGTTTGTTTCTGTCACAGTTTTCGAGATGAAAAAAAGATAAGTACTGTTGTAATTTGTTGATTGAAATTGTCTCCAAAGAAATACAAATCTCTCTCAAGAACAGGTTTTCCCTTCGAAGTTTTTTCCTAGACCATTTTGGTTAAATTCCGAGTCTTTAATTTTTTCATGTGTGTTCACTAATTTAATTTTCCGAGTAAGAAAACTAGGGATGTCATAAAATTTTCAAAGTTGAAAAAGTTGAAAATATATCTCATTTGTTTCAAGTTTACAGTAAAATGTTTAATTTTTAAATGTACATGCATGATGGGGTTTGGGAATTAGACCATATGCAATGCCTGAAAGTGAAATTGGGATGGGGTTATAAAAAATTCTCATGGTGTCAGAGAAGTGTTGAAGGCTGAAAATTACACACATAAATAAATTTTAGACTTGGAGAAATAAGGGAAAACAGGGTTTTGAGAAGAAACAGGTTCTTGTCCTTATTTGTAGTGATGGCTACCAGACTTAGGCTAGAGGACAGGTTTGATGAGGAAGTTAATTTTAGCTTGTGGAAGGCTATGATTGTACTGATATTTCAGGAGAATGAACTATGGGAAATGACGAATAATACTGTTGCGCATCCTATCATTACTCCTACAGTTGCAGCTGATAAGACTTCTTTTGATAAAATGGATATAAAAGCAAAAATAATGTTACCTGATGCCATTAAAGACCATAACATACCACATATTTTGGAAAAGACTATGCTCATTAGATGTGGACTGCATTGACCAACCTTTACCAAAGTTCCAACGAAGATAATAAAATGGTGTCAAGGGAGAAACTAAAGAGCATTAGGATGAACAAGGGGGAGAACATGGTCTCCCATCTTACTAGGATTACACAGGTTCGAGATGCGCTTGGAGAAGTGGGAGAGAGGGTGTTGGATGTAGAGTTGGTTTGTACAACACTGAATGACGTGACAAAGCCATGGTATTTTTTTGTTGAGTCCGTTGTTGCTCGTGAGCACATGCTTACATGGGATCATCTTTGGGATGATTGCTGATTTAATTGTAACTTCGAAATGTGTTCACTTGTATTTATTATGTATTGTAACCCGATGTTTATTCCGGGATGTATTTGTAATGTACTTGAGTCATGTCATGCCTCGAGGTTCCTATCGAGAGTTTCTATAATGTAAATAAGTCATGTTAAGTCAAGGTGGGTAACCCTCCTATTGTCTAAGGATTAAAGTCCCCACAGTTCCGGGGCACTAGGGTTATTAGACTCACCTAGTGAAGTCGGCCCTAGTTGGATTTAGTCAAGTCGAGAATTAGTATAAATAGAGATCTAGCCTCTCTATTTATCACACACTCACTCACACTCAGTTTTAGCGCATAACAGAGGAAGAGAAAGACACTAGGGCAAGGAAGAAAGAGGTTACTGTTGTCGGGAGATCATCTTACTGTTTTTGGGTTTCATTTTTGGTGCTGATTCTATCTTTGAGGAAGTTGCGGGGTTTTCTCCATTTATGGTTTCCCCGAGGAAAAACACGATGTTCATTGTCTCTTGTGTTTCATTGCTATGCTTGTTGTTCTCTCAGTTAAATATCCTAATGTTATGCTAGCTTAATATTAAAAATCTAACATGGTATCAGAGCTAACCTAAGAAGAAGACACTGTGTAGCTGCGGGAACTAGGGCTTCCTACTTTGTGGATCTCTCTCCACATATTTTCAGCAAAAGTAGGGTGGAATAACTCTCCTCCCTAGGGCGCATCTTTCTATCCAAGCAGAATCCAATTCTGAGGGTTTTTAGTTTTGGACCTGACACTATTGTTGAAAATTAGGGATTTTCACAGAAGTGGAATTTTTCAGTGATCCCAGGCCTGGATTGATCTCCTCCCCAAAATTGAAGTTAGGTATCAAATTCAAAGCATTTGGTTGGACAGAACTCCAGAAAAGCAAAACCCTAATCTTCTTTTGAACCAACACTGCAGGATTTCAGCTCCAAATCTAGATCCGACATCTTGACCTAGTAAGATTTAAATATTTTGTATTTCCATTTGAGGTTCTCAGTTAAGATGTCTCATCATACCAAGCTTGATGAAAAGATTGAGGGAGTTGATAACTTCCAAGCTTGGAAGTATAGGATCTCCCTGGTCCTGGAAGAAAATGAGTTGGACTCCTATATCAGTGAGGAGGTTCCAGTTCCAGAGGGAGATGAGGCCAAGGCCTTACATAAGAAGAATTTGGTTATGGAAAAGAGGATCATTGCTGATTCTATCAAGGATCACCTCATACCACAGGTGTCCTCCCTCAAGACACCTAAAGCCATGTTTGATGCCATAACCAAACTGTTTGAAGGAAGAACATCAATCGAAAGATGACTCTAAGGAACCAGTTGAAGAATGTAAAGATCCAAAATGAGGAGACCATCCAGTCATACTTCACAAGGGTCTCCCAGATCAAATAACAGCTGGAAGCAGTAGATGAAGAGGTGGAGAATGCAGAAATTGTGATGACAACCTTGAATGGTCTCCCTAGGTCATGGTATTCTTTCATCCAAGGAATCTATGCTAGGAAGAAGTTAGTCAAGTTCAGTAGACTGTGGGAAGAATGTTCACAAGAAGAATCTCGGATAGCAGCTCGAGAAGAAAAGATGGGAAGTGAAGATCAAGCTCTCATAGTACACTCCAGGAAAGGAAGAAGGGAAAATCATCATCACCAAGGTAAGAATTCTCATCAGAAAAATAATCTTGTAAGAAGGGATCCATCCAAACTCAGATGTTATACATGTGATGAAATCAGACACTTTGCTAGAAATTGTCCCCTGAATAAGAATGGATCCAAGAAGAAGAAGAACTCCAAAAGAAGACATCATGCTCACACTGTTGAGGATGATGATCCTCCCAGGAAGAGAGTAAAACAAGAAAGTGAAGACTCTTCAAGTGAAGATGAATATGTTCTAATATTCGCTCTCACGGGAACTGTCACTCATGGAAGCAAAGATTGGCTTATTGACAGTGGGGCTTCCAAACACATGACAGGTTTCAAGGAATCATTTGAGAAACTATTCAAACATAATTCACCCCATAAGGTGAAACTTGGGGATGACTACCAATATCCCATAAAAGGTAGTGGTGAATCCTCCTACAAGTTAGACTTCGGAAAGTCTATGAAAATGAAAGATGTCTTGTTTGTACCAGGACTAAAGAAGAATCTTCTATCCATATTGGTACTGGATGCAAAAGGCATGAGGGTTGCATTTGTAGATGGCCAAGTCCTCATGTGGTCAAGAGGAAAGACTATTGACGATGCAATAGTGATTGGAGAACAAGAAGGAGGATTATACAAATTGAAGGGCCATTCAGAACAAGATTTGGTCCATGATACAGTAGATCCAAATGAACTTTGGCACAGAAGGCTTGCACATGTGCATTACAGAGCACTACCACTTGCAAGAAAAGCTATTGAAGGTCTTCCAGAAATTCAAGCAAAACATGAAGGGGTTTGCAAAGGATGTGTGAAAGGAAAGAATACAAAGAAGACATTTCCAAGTAGCGAGAGAAAGGCAAAAGGAATCTTGGAAATCATCCACTCTAATGTATGCGAATCAATGTCACCAAGTTCACTAAGCGGGTATGTATACTATGTTTCTTTCATTGATGACTTTTCTAGGAAGACATGGATTTACTTCATGAAGAACAAAGATGAAGTATTCAACAAGTTCAAGGAATTCAAAGCCTTTATCAAGAACCAAACAGAAAATAAGATCAAGACCTTTCGATCAGATAATGGCGGAGAATTCACATCAAATGAATTCAAAGACTTATGCAAAGAATCAAAGATTAAGAGGGAGTTATCCACTCCATATCATCCACACCAGAATGGGGTTGCAGAAAGGAAGAATAGAACTATCATGGAAGCTGCAAGAGCAATGCTTCATGATCAAGATCTTCCCATGCATCTATGGGTAGAAGCTGCCAGAACAGCAGTGTATGTACAGAACCGTACGCCACACAGAGTACTCGAGAATAAGACACCTGAAGAAGTTTTTTCCAGCAAGAAACCAGAAGTCAACCATCTCAGAATATTCGACTGTCCAGTGTACATACACATTCCAAAAGAGAAGAGAACAAAACTAGATCCTTTAGGAAAGAAGGGTATATTTGTGGGATACTCTGAAAGCTAGAAGGCTTATAGAATATACTTCCTAGGATTCAAGAAGATCGACATCAGTAGGGATGCGACATTTGACGAAGACACAGCTTACAACAAATCCAAAAAGAGACCCGCTGAAGATCCTGAAGAAGAAGAAGCACCCAGAATTCATGATACAACCATGAACGAAGAAATTCAAGAAGAAGTGTTGGAATATAATAAACCCACTCATAAAATAATTATTCATTATTTGATTAATTTCCTACCCACTAGCTTAGATAGTTGGAATCCACTTGCACCTTAGAGTCAACACTTGCCACCTATATCCTAGGAATGATTTATTTCTGATTATGGGTTGATCTTGACCACTTTATGGCCATCCAGAATTGGTAACTGCGCTTTACAGCAGATTCTACTTTATCCTGCTTTTCTATGGATAAGGTAAATCTAGTCAACTAGGAAACTGGCAGCTTTTGTTGCCAACACATCCTCCATTATTTTATCTCCATATTCTAGGATTAGCAAGTCTTTCCTTCACTCATCATCACTCACACATTCTATTGCTAATTCGTGAGGTGCTTGGTAGATTGGGAAAGTGGTTTAGTCAACTATGGGGTTTATCATAATTAGTAAGCCTTCTTTTTGAGCTAGCTTGAGTTGTCTTCATGCAATTCCTTTTTCCTTTATAAGGATGTATTATCTATGTAATAATATCAATTATCATTTATTGATCATTCATTCATGTGTGTTCATTAATTCTTCTTCTTCTCTCGTTATGCTAATTCTCTACAATTCTATGTGAGGTTAATTGTGTGCATAGATCCTTAGCCAGTTTATGAAATTCCTTATGCCATTAAGGCTTTAGAATTTCTATATGGTATTAGAGATAAGGTTCTCAAAGTTCAAGTTCTACATGGTATTAGAGCTGAGGATATCAAAGCTCTACATGATATCAGATCTTTGAGAGTTCATTAATTAATCCTCCTTTTTAAGATTTGCAGGTTTATTTTGCAGGTTCAACTTCGAATGGATTCAAGAGTATCAGTTCCTCTTCTTTCTCCATTCACAAGCTATTCATAGTGGAAATTGAAGATGATTTCATATCTAAAGAGACAAGGTCTCTATGAGATATCTATTGGAGCTGGTGAAGAGTCTTATGAAGAGCCAAGTGACTGGTTGAATGACTGTGATAGAGAAATTGGAGCTATTTGTCTAGCTATCTCTCCATGCATGCGCTACCTTATTGATTCTGTTGATTACCCAAAGGATCTCTGGACAACATTGGATAGAGTTTTGGGAAAGGACAATGAGGATCCTTCTAGCTATGTGGAGAGTGCCTCTAGCTCCTTAATGATTTCTCTCTCTCAAGATGTCTCGACCTCTACAGTATTTGATGATTTTGATCATGAAGAAGAAGTTTCTCATATAGTTCCTATTGCTACTACTCTCTTTGATTCGAATGCTTCCTCTTTCAATCAAGAAGCAAATATTGAAGAGCCATCTTTTTCTATGTCTCTTGAAGTAGAAGATCTTGATTCATCTTCTTATGATGTTGTTGATGAAAAAGAAGTGACTAATGGAGATGCTATTGCTATTGATGATTCACTCACACATTCAATGTTCTCTATGTCTTCTATCATGGATTCTGAGATCCATATGCCAGACCTCTCGCACCTTGTGCATGCCTCTCTTCTTGATGGTACGCAACCCAGTGACTTCCAGGATGTTTGCTTAGCCAAATCAAGTCCTTCTAGTGTTTTTACACTTACCATACTTGATCCCATGTGCTTCTACAACTTCTCCTTTGTTCTTGGCACTCATTCTCAGAGCCTCCTTGAAGATTTTGAACATCACTATCTTTCCTCGTCTCATACTTCTACCATAGAGGATTCTTTACCAGTATATTCCCATGAGTCTACTGTTGTGCTTATTTGTGATCTCTTGGATTCTTTGGAATCTAGATCAACCCATGGAGCCCATTCATTTGCACTCTTTGATCCTACGACTTCTCCATGTTCCTACAAGATCACTTCCACACATCCGCTCTGTGTAAATGAAGATGGAGACATTATACATTCACTTGGACAGTTATTTCACCTATATGGAGCTCAGTTCATCTCTACTGGTTCGAAGTTCAAGCCATCTCATCATCTTGGAGCTGATTACAAGTCTCAAGATCCTTCAGTATTGCCTTCACATCATTGGATCTCAATTTTTCTACATGGTCCTACAGTTGTCCTTGATCCAGGTGAGCAAATTTATCTTCTTTCCAAGAAGAAGATTCCTCCAGACATCAGCATTTAGCTTGGAGCAGCAGCAATGCCAGCAGTTCAGCATTTTTGGTATTTCTTTTCATGTCCTTTCTTGAGGGAGGATTTTCCCCTTGAGGTTTTGCCTCTTTCCTCATTTCTTTGGACAAGATAAATTGTAAAAGGGTGACCATAGCTTTATTGTTGGGCCCTATATGCATATATATTTCTGATTAGTTCAGGAATATCATCATAAAGTCAGGCTTAAAGGGGGGTGTTGGAATATAATAAACCCACTCATAAAATAATTAATAATCATTTGATTAATTTCCTACCCACTAGCTTAGATAGTTGGCATCCACTTGCACCTTAGAGTCAACACATGACATCTATATCCTAGGAATGATTTATTTCTGATTCAGGGTTGATCTTGACCACTTTATGGCCATCCAAAATTGGTAACTGCACTTTACATCAGATTCTGCTTTATTCTACTTTTTCTGCTTTATCCTACTTTTCTATGGATAAGGTAAAGCTAGTCAACTAGGAAACTGGCAGCTTTTGTTGCCAACACACCCTCCATTATTTTATCTCCATATTCTAGGATTAGCAAGTCTTTCCTTCACTCATCATCACCCACACATGCTATTGCTAATTCATGAGGTGCTTGGTAGATTGGGAAAGTGCTTTAGTCAACTATGGGGCTTATCATAATTAGTAAGCCTGCTTTATGAGCTTGCTTGAGTTGTCTTCATGCAACTCCTTTTTCCTTTATCAAGATGTATTACCTATGTGATAATATCAATTATCATTTATTGATCATTCATTCATGTGTGTTCATTAATTCTTCTTCTTCTCTCATTATGCTAATTCTCTACAATTATATGTGAGGTTAATTGTGTGCCTAGATCCTTAGCCAGTTTATGAAATTCCTTATGCCATCAAGGCTTTAGAATTTCTACAAGAAGATCGAGAATTTGAAGAACCACAAAGACCTGTAGATCCACCTCAGGAGAAGAATCCTCACAAGAGGAAACCTTCTTGGGTACGAGAAATTATCCAAGGTGTGGAAAGATATGGGGCTCCAGAAGAGATTCACAGAGAAAGAAAGAGAACCAGATCCTGCTCCGGATATGTAGCTTTACTATGTGACTTTATCAATGAAGAACCTTCCAATTATGAAGAAGCGGTAGAACGAAAAGAATGGAAGGATGCTATGATCGAAAAGTATCAATCGATAATGAAGAATGATGTTTGGGATATTGTCCCAAGACCAAAAGGGAAGTCAGTTATAACTTCCAAATGGATTTACAAGATCAAGCATGCTGCAGATGGTAGCATAGAGAAATATAAGGCAAGATTCGTGGCTTGAGGTTTCTCCCAAAAAGAAGGAATAGACTATGAAGAAACCTTTGCACCTATAGCTAGATACACTTCCATCAGATCAGTACTTTCTCTGGTTGCAGTGATGAAATGCAAGATACACCAAATGGATGTCAAGACTGCTTTCTTGAATGGTGTAGTGGAAGAGGAAGTGTATGTAGAATATCCACTTGGTTTTGAGACACATGACAGGGAATCTTATGTGTGCAGATTGAAGAAATCCCTGTACAGTTTGAAACAGGCACCTAGGACATGGTACGATAGAATTGACAGCTTTCTTTCCAGTTTGGGCTTTACCAAAAGTAAAGCAGATTCCAACCTTTACTACAAGGTTGAAGATGGAAACCCAGTGATGCTCCTACTGTATGTAGATGATCTATTTGTAACATGTATGGATGGGCTGATTTCTGATATGAAGAGAAATCTTGCTACCGAGTTCGAAATGAAGGACTTGGGTATGATGCATTATTTTCTAGGCATGGAGGTGTGGCAGAATGCAGATGGAATCTCCCTAGGATAAGGGAAGTATGCAGTAGATATCCTGAAGAGGTTCGGGATGATGGACTGAAAGGTGATGACAACACCTATGGCATTGAACATGAAGCTATTGAGTGATGCTTCATTAGAAGCAGTTGATGCTACGATGTATCGTCAGATGATTGGGTCCTTGATGTACCTGACGAACACAAGACCAGATATTTGTTTTGATGTGAACACCTTGAGCCAGTTCTTGATAGATACGATACATGTTCACTTGATTGCTGCAAAGCATATTCTGAGGTACCTGAGGGGTACAATTGATTATGGGCTCAAGTATGAGGCAAATTAGAAGATTAACTTGGAAGGTTATGTTGATTCAGATTGGGCAGACAATGCCATCGATAGGAAGAGCACTTCAGGGTGTTTCTTAAGTATGGGATCAGGTGTGATCTCTTGGTTTAGCAGGAAGCAATCCTGTGTGGCACTGAGTATAGCTAAAGTAGAGTATGTCGTATCTTGTTCAGCTAATTGTGAGGCAGTATGGTTGAGGAAGCTACTGTCTGATTTATTTGATCTCCAGATGGATGCTACTTGTATACATTGTGACAACCAGAGTTGTGTGAAGTTGTCAGAGAATCCAGTGTTCCATGACAAGTCGAAGCATATCGAGATCAAGTATCACTATATCAGGGATATGGTGTAGAGGGGAGCAGTGAAGCTCCAATATGTTGCGACGAAGGAACAAATAGCTGATGTGTTGACAAAGCCATTGGCTAGGGTGAAGTTTGAGTACTTAAGGGAGAAGCTTGGTGTTCTCCAGATCGAGGTTTCCTCCAAGGGGAAATGATGAGACCCAGAGCCATTATGACATGATGAGAGGATTGGTTCCTTCCATGGTCAGATGTAAGGGCTGAGCCATTCTGTCATGGTGAGATGATTGGTTCCTACCATGTCAGATGTGAGTGCTGAGCCATTCTGATGTGACTGTAGGATTGGTTCCTACATGATCAGAAGTAAGCACTGAATGACATTCTTGGAATGGAGGCACCTGATTAGTTAACAAGTAGCTCACTTTGGGATTGGGGGCCATTTTGATACGACTGTAGGATTGGTTCCTACATGATCAGATGTGAGTGCAAGCCCTTCTGACATTGGTTGTTAGATGTAAGTGCAGAGCCCTTTCGGTATGAAGGATTGGTTCCTTGCATGGTCGAATATAAGTGTTGAGCCCTTCTGACATTGGTTGTCAAATGTAAATGCAGATCCTTTCGGCATGGAGGATTAGTTCCTTGCATGACTGAGTGTAAGTGCTGAGCCTTTCCGACATTGGTTGATGGATGTGAGTGCTGGGCCTTTCTGACAAGGTTGTGGGAGGTATTCCCACATGGTCAGATGTGAGTGTTGGGTGTGCCTTTCTGATATGATTATAGGATTGGTTCCTACATGATCAGATATAAGTGTTGGGTGGGCCATTCTGACTTTGGGTCAGATATAAGTGCTAGAAGAAGAGATACATGGAGGCTAGGCCTACAACCAACATGAAAAAGGGTTGGCTCTGTAGAACTTCCTGTGATGAGAAGAATCATGAGATAGCACCCGTGATGATCCAGTGATGATGATCCAACAGCAATGATCCAAATCAAGGGATGATCCAGATCCAGTGATGATGCTCTAGAGATGATCCAGATTGAGGGATGATCCAGATCCAATGATGATGCTCCAGGGATGATCCAGATCAAGGGATGATCCAAATCTAGTGATGATGATCTAGATCGAGTGATGATCTAGATCCAGGTGAAGATGACTTGAAGATAGAGATGACTTGAAGGTGAAGATGACGAGGACTTGATGATGATCCAGATGATATAGAGAAGAATATTTGTGCTAATAAATTGTGTTGAGAGAATACCTTCCTAGTTAAGAAGGAGTGTTGATGTAATTGTAACTTCAGAATGTATTCACTTGTATTTCTTATGTATTGTAACCTGATGTTTATTTCAGGATGTGTTTGTAATGTACTTGAGTCATGTCATGCCCTAAGGTTCCTATCGAGAGTTTCTATAATGTAAACAAGTCATGTCAAGTCAAGATGGGTAACCCTCCTATTGTCTAAGGGTTAAAGTCCCCACAGTTATGGGGCACTAGGGTTATTAGACTCACCTAGTGAAGTCAGCCCTAGTTGGGTTTAGTCAACTCAAGAATTAGTATAAATAGAGAGCTAGCCTCTATATTTATCACACACTCACTCACACTCAGTTGTAGTGTGTAGCTGAGGAAGAGAAAGACACTGGGGAAAGGAAGAAAGAGGTTACTGTTGTCGAGAGATCATCTTACTATTTTTGGGTTTCACTTTTGGTGCTGATTCTATCTCTGAGGAAGTTGCAGGGTTTTCTCCATTTATGGTTTCCCCGAGAAAAAACACTCTGTTCATTGTCTCTTGTGTTTGATTGTTGTGATTGTTGTTCTCTCAGTTAAATATCCTAATGTTATGCTAGCTTAATATTAACAATCTAACAATTATTTCATACAGGAGGAGACCTGCATGGGATATGTATGGGGGAGTACATCTCACAACAAGGAGGATGGGGAGAATGTGGCTTTAGCAACAAAAGGGAAGAATAGGAAGTCTAAGAAGGGTTCCAAGGGTGGAACCAAGTAGCAGGATGGTGAGAAGAAGGACATGAAAAAAGTGAAATGCTTTTCTTGTTATAAGTTTGGCCATTATGATGGAAAATGCCCAAACAACAACAAGAAGAAATAACAACCAACAAATTAAATAGAGATTGATGAGTATGCTTCTGGATTCAAGAGAGATTTTTCTCTTTTTGTCGATGGTTGTAGAGAGAGTGCATCATCCATAACCAACAAGGATTTTGAGGACCATATGGAGCACTCCATGATCATTGGGCATTCATTGAGTTCTTCCACTACTTCCTCCACATGGTAAATTGATAGTGGATCTTCGAGTCATATGACTAGTGTTCGAGACATGTTCACATAGATGTTAGAGATAGATTTGGAGTTGGAGGTTGTATTGGGTGATGATATAGTTATGAGAGCAGTTGGGAGTGGGATATTCTGCTTTGACGGGGAGTCAATGGAGCCCATGTTAATGAGGGATGTCTTGTACGTCCCTAGGCTAAAGAAGAATATTGTGTAAGTTTCCACGATTGAGGACATAGGCCTTGGGGTATATGTATTAGATGGAAAAGTTTACATCTTTCCCAAAGTAGAGGGTCTATCTGCTTCATATGTGATTGGAGTTAGATGCAGGAAACTATGCAAGCTTCTCTTCCATCCACATCATGCACTAGCACACACTCAGAGAAACATTGTGTTGTGTGAGTTATGTCACATGAGGATAGCCAACCTTCATGATTCAACTTTGAGGATGTTGAGAGACATGACTGCAGGTTTGCCAAATTTCAACACATAGCAGAGTGGTGTATGCAGAGGGTGTTCTTTGGGAAATTACACCAAGATTGTTTTTCCAAGTAGTGAAAAAAAATCAGAGGGAGTGCTGGATTTTATTCATTTAGACTTGTGTGGTCCCATTTCTTCTGCCTCGTTGACGGTTTTTGAGTATTACATTACATTCATCGATTACTTTTCCAGGAAGACCTGGATCTATCTTCTTAGAAGCAAGAAGTCAGAGGAGGTCTTGCTTTGGTTCCAAAAGTTCAAAGCTCTTGTGGAGAACCAAATAGGAAATAAGATCAAAGTGCTTAGATCAAGCAATGGGGGTGAGTATACTTCCCATGACTTTGATGAGTTTTGTAGACAAGAGAATAGTAGGAGATAGTTGATAGTTCACTACACTCCACAACAAAATGGAGTGGCTGAAAGGAAGAACCATGCGATATTGGGTGCAATTAGAGCCATGTTACATGATCAGAGTATTCGTTTCTTCCTATGTGTAGAGGCCTGTTGCACACATGTTTTTGTACAAAACAAGAGTCTTCACCGTTACTTGGGGTGCAAAATTCCTGAGGAGATGTTCATGAGGAAAAAGCCTGAGATAGGCCACTTCCACTTTTTTGGTTTCCCTACATATTCCCATGTCCCTTCTGAGAAGAGGACAAAGTTGGAGTCTACTGAAGAGAGGGAAATTTTTGTTGGCTATTGTAACGTCCCCATACCCCATAATGCGGATTATTAATAATTTTTGCTTCAAGAACAAGTGTTCTCCCTTCAAACACATGGCATGGACATTAACACACTCTTCAACATTATTCACGGGATTAAGAACCCTTGTACATTACTATAACAGTTGTTCTGCCAGTAATAGATCCATTTTGTGCACAAAAAAACTTCTTCTACACTTTCGCTTCCACCCTTATGACCTCAAAAATCAGGAATTAGAAACATAATGCACGACATATAACATTTAACCACAGTTCCACCTTCTGCCTTCTGCACTCCACCTTTCCTCCCTCTAGTGTGGAACTCAAAAATAAAAAAAACTTAACAACGATGGAAACCTTTATCTACAACTATGCATTTCTACCCTCCAATGTGGAACTCGGGAATCAGAAGACTTATCTTTCAACCTTAGCCTTTTCTGCACTTTCAACTTCTGATTTTCGACCTCGAACATCGGAAATCGGAAAGTTATATTTTTTCCTTAGAAATATTCTACATTTTCGACTTCCACGTTCAAACCTCGGACTCCAAAAATAAAAAAACACACGCTCTACCTGTTTTCAACTGTCTTTTCTGCCTCCCGCCTTTTTCCTTCTGCGGGATAATTATGGGGTACGGAAAACTCACTTTCTGCCTTATCTTTTCTCCCGATTTTCACCTTATGCCTTCTACCTTTCGTAGGCAGATCCTAGAAGTTGGAAATCCCACATTTTGCTTCGATAAAACTTCTTCCACCCGCCTCCAGCATTTTTCCTTCTACTATGAATGTCGGGGTGCGGAAACACTTAAATCAGCTACAAACTGATTCTTTAACCAGAATTTTCTATTCTCCAAGGACTTGAGCAAAATTCATGAACATACAAGGCTAATGCAGAAGTAAAATGTAGGGACATATACACAAGTAAAACTCTACTTAGTCATCATCAAGCATCCAACATGAACATAGTGATTCATGGACAATTACATGGCATACACAAGCATAACAGAGATACTCATGGAACAATGAATCCTACTTCATACATAGCAATCATTCTTCCTTATAAATTCATCATATTCAGTCATAAGAAACTTCAATGCATAAACAAGAATAACAGAGAATACTTATATTGATGATTCAGCTATCCTGCAACTAGCTAGGTGACTGCAATGTTCCACCCAACCATAGGCTAATGTGTTCATTAATCCCTCAACACACTGCCACCCCCGAGCTTGGCATGATTTCCACAAGGAACTAGGGAAACAACATATTACACACACCCAACACACATCAAAACACATTCAGACCAATCCTATAGTTGGGTTTCTTAGACTATCCAAGGCAACAAGAAAAAACAAAACAAGACACAACCAAACCCACTAACAGTTGGGCTTATCAAACTATTAAGGCAATGGAAAGGTAGAATTTCTAAGCTACTGAGTTCAACCACAAAGCCATGGTACCTACACAAGATCTGGCTTGGCCTCCTTAATATTTGCACCACCCAACCATTAGAGGAAATTTGGGGTCTAAAATGGGCCTTATAAGAAAACGTGCCAAAATAAGTTCTTGTGAGTTGGAATTCAAGAACCAATAGAATTTCAATAAAATGAGTCAACCATAATGGTTGAATTGACATATTTGTCAAAAAAAAAAACTACTTTTTTGTTCGTATTTTGGACATATCTCCTTGTGTTTTTACTCAAATTTCGATCGAGAGAGCTCGTTGGATGTGGAATTTGACTATGCATCCAACGAGTACCCACACTGCATACTTTTTACAGACCCCGCTACCCCCAAAACAAGAAATACTTGAAAAAATGTGATGATGACATCATCATCACATTTTTTCAAGTATTTCTTGTTTTTGGGGTAGCGGGGTCTGTCAAAAGTATGCAGTGTGGGTAATCGTTGGATGCATAGTCAAATTCCACATCCAACGAGCTCTCTCGATCGAAATTTGAGTAAAAACACAGGGAGATATGTTAAAAATACAAACACAAAAAGTAGTTTTTTTCTTTCTTCCTCCAAAATTAATAAATATTATTTTATTATTTTCCTTAGGAGGTCCATTTTAGACCCCAAAATTCCTCTAATGACAAATAAGTATTCCCTTCACAGCTACACAGTCCCTTAGGCCATACCTTCCCTTTCAGTGCTCTTCAAGGTGTGCAGAAAGGATTTGCCAGCCCTCTTGATCTGTCTGTGAGGTTCCTCTCTTTACTAGTCTTATCAACCAATTTTGTCCCTCCTCGACTCCTAATTCTTCAAACCAAAATAGGGATGCACAACACAACAAACCACAGGGAAACATAGCAACTCGGGCTTCACTCACTCTGTAACAGATAAAACCACTACAGAAAGGCCTTTCGCGACTTAGGAGAGTGAAACAAATCATTCTGAACAATGAATCACTACGCTACAACAATGGGGAGACCACATAGGAATACCATCTCCTCAAATCGAGTGATCTCCACTACCTCTTTACTCGAAAAAGGAAAATACTTGCAGACAACAAGTCATGCGACTCCAAATAGTGAATAACACAGACTCCCACTGCACCACCGTGAACCAGCTCCTGAAAAAATGAATCGTGAATGATCAATACGTGAGTGAATAATGAACAACCACGACTCTCAGGACAACAAAACCTTCTCGCACCTAGAAGAAAGGACAGACTTTACACATTATGTGGGTTTACTTTTTGTAGAAGCAAGAATGTGACTTCCCAGGTTGCATACTTGTAGGCTTTCTTAGTCAAGCCATCAGACTGCCATTCCTTGCTCTACCCAAGGCATTAACTGCCTCATCCACCTTCTGGAATAATTTAATGATTGAGGACAGAGGACAAAAGGTAGATAAGGGTTCATGGGTTTCTCCATTGACATCTAGTTACACCCTATTGGCTTAGGAGTTTGACCAAATCCCCACCTTATCCCTCGTTGAATCATGCCCCCATCTCTTTAACGTTTTCAGTCCCATAGCTGGCTGTGGTATCATATTAATTTGTACATTTACATGATATATCAAAATATATATACTGTGCTTGACTTACCACCAAAACCATAGGTATCAACCTTGATCACCTATCCACAAACATCAATCAATGGCAAGGCCTTGGCCTTGAGCTTCTCATCATGATTTTCATACAATATTTACACATGTACAATTAAATACCATGGGGTCAAAACTGGGGTATTATAATCCCCTCCCCCTTACAAAACCGCTGTCCTCGGTGCTTTACCATATTAAACAAAATGCTACACTAGAACCACCCTCAGCGCTGCGTAAAATTAAAAAAAAATGTATGTGCCAACCGCATGGCATCCTCTAGCTCCCATGTAGTCGCTTCATGTATGTAGTGCTCCCATTGCACCTTTACCTGTCCAATGACTTAATTCCAAAGAATTGTGACCTTCCTATCGAGGATGAGCAATGGTTTGGTTTGGAACTCTCCCTCAGGTTCCACCTGAATCACATCCCAATCAAGTACATGGTTAGGATCATGTACATATTTCTTAAGCAAAGAAACATGAAGAAAATTATGAGCCCTAGTGCTAGCAGGAAATGCAAGTCTATATGCAACTGACCCTTTTCTTTCAAGCACTTCAAACGACCCATAGTATCTAGGAGACAGCTTGGAACAACTTCCAAGCTTCAAGGAATTCTTCCTTGCCCTCACTTGGAGGTAAACATGATCCCCAATATCGAACTCTCTGTCCACCCTATGCTTATCTGCATATATTTTCTGTTTGTCCTGGGATGCTTTCAAATTCTTCCTGATCTCAGCAACCTCCTATTCCATCTCCTTGAGAAATTCTGGACCAAGTACAATCTTGTTCACTGGATTATCCCAAGTCATTGGTGTCCTACACCTTCTCCCATACAAGGCTTCATAAGGACTCATCTCCAATAATGATTGTTGTCCATTATTATAAGCAAACTCTACCAAGTGTAAATAATCCTCCCACTTGGATGGTTTGTCCATCACATACATATGAAGCATGTATTCAAGGACTTGATTCACTCTCTCTATATGAGGATGGTAGGTGGTGCTAAATTTCAACTTTGTGCCCAAATATGCAAAAAACCCTTCCAAACATTGGAAGTGAACTTAGGATCTCTGCCAAAGACTATTGCCTTAGTAAATCCATGCAATTTAAAAATCTCCTTCATGAATATTTTTGCAATGGCATCTATTTTATACGTGGAATTAACCAGTATAAAATGTTTTGCCTTTGTTAACTTGTCCACCACAACCATGATGGAATCATGTTGCCTCCAAGTCATTGGCAATCCTATAATAAAATCCATGGAAACAACTTCCCATTTCCATTCTAGAACCACCAAAGGTTGCAACAAACCTGCTGGGTGTTGATGCTCAACCTTCACCTGCTGACATTTCATGTACTTTGAAATATAGTCAGCAATGTCCTTCTTCATTCCTGGCAAAAAATCTTGCTTTCTAGTTGTAGCAATTGTCTTCTGATATCCCGAGTGACTAGAATATGGATTTTGATGGATCTCATTCATAACAATTCTCCTCAAATCTGCTACATTTGGAATATAAATTCTATTTTTATAAATAAGAATTCCATCTTCTTCCAATTTATATCCCTCATACCTCTTCTCAAGACTTTGCTGCTGCAATTTATCTTTTACCTGCACATACAATTCATCTTCAGCAGCATGATTAACAATCTGATGTCTCAAATATGATTGGCAAATGCTAAGAGATGCCAAGTGCATTTCATGCACCTTCCTGCTAAGTTCATCAACCACTTTGTTTTCTTTTCCCTTTATGTGTTTGATTTCAAAATCAAACTCACATAAAAACTCCAACCATCTAGATTTCCTATCATTTAGAGTTGGTTGATCAAACAAATACTTCAGACCACAGAGGTCTGTTCTTAACTCAAATTTTCTGCCCATTAAGTAATGCCTCCATATCTTTACAACATGTACTATGCTACAAGTTATAAATCATGAGTGGCATAGTTCTTCTCATGATCCTTCAACTTTCTTGACTCATAACATACCACGTAGTTGTCTTGCATAATAACTCCTCCAAGTCCTTATCCACATGCATCATTACACACCATAAAATCCTTCTCCAAGTCTGCAATTTTCAGAACTGGTGCACTTGTGAGAAGATCCTTTAACTGCTGGAAGCTTTCCTCACCCTTGGTGTCCAATCAAATTGTATTCCCTTCCTTTGCAAAGAAGTGATTGGATGTGCAACCTTGGAGAATCCTTCAATGAATATCTTGTCGTATCCTGCAAGGCCCATAAAATATCTTACATCTGTCACATGTCTTGGGGTAGGCCAATTCATAATGGCCTCAATCTTCTCAAGGTCTACAGATATACCCTCATCTGAGATGATGTGACCCAAATAGTGAATCCTATATTTATAAAAGTCACATTTGCTTAGCTTTGCATACAACTTATGCTCCCTAAGAAATTGCAATTCCCATGTCATTTGTTCTTCATGCTCTTCCTCATTCTTAGAATAAATGAGAATGTCATCAAGGAAGACAAGAACAAACTTGTCTAGATACCTGCTGAAAACACTATTCATAAGGCACATAAATGCAGCTGGTGCATTCGTGAGACCAAATGGTATCAATAAAAACTCATAATGTCCATACCTCATTCTGAAGGTTGTCTTATGAATATCTTCATCCTTGATTCTTACCTGATGGTAACCAGACCTTAAGTCAATCTTGGAAAACACCTTTTCTCCTCTCATTTGATCAAAGAGGTCTTCAATCATAGGAAAATGGTATTTATTCTTCATGGTGACCTTGTTCAGCTGCTTGTAATCAATACACAACCTGCATGTACAATCTTTCTTCTTCACAAACAGCACAAGTGCTCCCCAAGGGGACACACTTGGTTTGATATACTTATTCTCCAACAACTCTTGCAGTTGCATATTCATCTCTAGCATTTCTGGCGTACTCATCCTGTAGGGTGTCTTGGACACTAGTGCTGCTCTTGGCACAAGTTCAATCATGAAATAAATGTCCCTCTTTGGAGGAAGCCCTGGAATCTCATCAAGAAAAATATCCCTGACTTCCTGCAACACATGAAAGTCCTCCATCCTAGGAGTTTCATTCTTTGTTGCTTCCAACACATGGGATGCATACACTCTGCAACCTTTTCTACAAAACTTCTTTAGCTGCATGGATAAAATCTTCCTAACAGAAATCACCTTTGGAATGCCTTTCACAACCCTTAAGTTTACTTCTTCATCCAAGCACTCAAAAGTCTTGTTGTAACTATCAAGCTTTACTCTGTGTGCTTCCAACCAATCCATTCCAATGAGAATATCATAGGAACCAAGTAGTAGAAGATTCAGATCTACACAATTGAACAATCCATTCATAACCAATTGACATTTCTCTACCACTTCACTAACCTTTCTCTTAGTTCCTGTGACTAGCTGAACTAACCATGATTTGCTATGCTTTAACTTCTTAAAAGAACAAATCTAAACTACTATAGGAGTAATATAACCACGAGTAGAAACAGGGTCAATCAAAACAAAAACAGATTGCTCAACAATATTACCTGCAACCTCAACCACAGTTGATTGATGGTCTTCCTGGCGGTCCTCCAGTGCTGCATAAATCCTAGCGACAACCCTTGCTACTTGATCCACCGTTTCTGCCTCTTGAATGTTGTAAGCTATCCTTACATTCCCATCCTGAAGTGGACAATTCCTGTGCAGATGGGGACCTCCACATCTCCAACATTGGAGAGGTTCTCTATTTTCTTTTGGATTTCTTGGCTTTTCCCCTATCATTTAGCTGGCTGGTTCATAGCTTGTGATGGTTGCTTCTATTTATTCCTAAAGTTAGAAGGTTTAAAACATTTCTTCCTCTGATCAGAATTTTCATTCTTTCATCCTTCCATGTATTATGGTAATCATGTTTTCCTTTATTATGATCATAACAATACTTATCCTTTCTTATAGCTTCTTCTAAAGTTATGGGTTCATCAAATTCAATTCTGTCTTTGTAAGACTGAGGCAACCCACTTAGAAAACGACAAATTTTTATTTTATCATCCCTGATATACATGACATACCTCAATAGTTCCAAAAAATTATTGGCATACTCTTTCATGGTCTGCTTCCCCAATCTCAGCTCATGGAATTATTTGATCTTGCCATCATAGTACCTATCAGAGAGGTACTTCTGCTTGAAAAAATTATGGAACTGTTTCCACACAATCTTCCTTTCACTGATCTTATTCACTTTCCTGAAGTGCTTCCACCATATGGATTCTCTTCGAGTCAAATTGAAGATGGCTACCCTAGCCTTCATATTTCCATAGAAGTCTTGAACTTGAAAATATTTTCTCATCCCAAGAAGCCAAGCTTCCACTTCTTGAACATTCTTTATTTCAGCATTAAAGGTAGGTGGCCTTGCCTTTCTAAATTCATCACGCGGATGACTATGGTAATGCCTCTTTCTTTTGTTCCTGTGGGAAGAAGAACTTGAACCCCTAATGGGTCCTTTTGAGTTAGATGATCAACTAGAATACCTCTTTCTTCTTCTAACGCCACTTCTACTTCCTTCCGGATTTGTTTTTCGAAGCTCTGAGTTCATCTGCCTATGGATATCTGTCAAACTCTGCAACATGGATGCATTCAGATGATTCTACTCTTCCTGAACCTTAACCAATCTTTCATTTTCTATCCGGTAACTTTGCATCTCCACACTTAGGCTTCTCATGGTGGCTTCAAAATATGGTGGAGTCTCTTGGAATCTTCTCCCATTAGACTCTGTCTCAACATTTCCAACGCGAATATCCCCCCCCATAGCATCTTCCTCATACCCATAGGGATATTGCGTATCATTCATGTTGTAGGTTCTCATGGCTGAGCCAAAAACCCACTTTTCCAAACGACACTATGACTCTGCAAAATGTGTTAACAACATCATTTGTTAGTTGCATAATAAATTTAGAAGAAAAAACCATTTACCAACAGCTCTGTTAACTGTTCAACTTGTCCCATCAAGGCCCAATGTTGTAACCATAAGCTCTGATACCACAATGTAATGTCCCCATACCCCATAATATGGATTATTAAAACAAATTTCGTCAAGAACACTTGTTCTCCCTTCAAACAAAGGGCATGGAAGTTAACACACTCTTCAACATACATTCATAGGATTAAGAACCCCTATACATTCCTGTAACAGTTCTTCCGCCATTAATAGATCCATTATGTGCAAAGAAAACCTTCTTCCGCACCTCCACTTCCAACCTCGGAAATCGGGAATCAGAAACAAAATGTCTGATGAGAAAAATTTAACCACAGTTCCATTGTCCGCCTTCTGCCTTTCCGTCCTCCAGTGTGGAAATCAGGAATCAGAAAACTAAACAACGACGGAAACGTTTATCCACGGCTCTAGCTTCTGCATTCCACCTTTCCTCCCTCCAATGTAGAACTCGAGAATCAGAATACTTAGCTTTCGACCTTAGCCTTTTCTGCACTTCTGACTTCCGCTTTCCGACCTCGGACCTCGGAAATATGAAAGTTATCTTTTTTCCTCAAAACTCTTTTGCGCATCCGACATATGCCTTCCAACCTCGGACTTCGAAAATCAGAAAACACACACTCTGCATGTTTTCAACTGCCCTTTCCACCTCTTGCCTTCCGCAGGCGGATTCCAGGGTGCAAAAAACTCACTTTCTGCCTTATCTTTTCTCCTGATTTCCACCTTCCGTCTTTTTCCTTCCGCAAGAGGATCTTGGAAGTCGGAAATCCCACATTCTACTTCGATGAAACTTCTTCCTCTCACCTCCTGCATTCTGCTTTCCCCTATGGATCACGGGGTGCGGAAACACTTAAATCAGCTACAAACTGATTCTTTAACCAGGATTTTCTAGCCTCCAAGGACTTAAGAAAAATGCATGAACATACAAGGCTAATGCAAAAGTAAAATGCAGGGACATATACACAAGTAAACCTCTACTTAGTCATCATCAAGCATCCAACATGAACATAGTGATTCATAGACAATTACATGGCATAAACAAGCATAATAGAGATACTCATGCAATAGTGAATCCTACTTCATACATAGCAAGCATTCTTCCTTATCAATTCATCATATTCACTCATAAGCAACTTCAATGCATAAAAAAGAATAAAAGAGAATACTTATCTTGATGATTAAGTTGTCCCGCAACTAGCTAAGTGACTGCAATGTTCCACCCAACCATAGGCCAGTGTGTTCATTAATCCCTCAACACACTGCCACCCCTGAGCTGGGAGTAATTTCCACAAGAAACTAGGGAAACAATAGGTTTACACACAACCAACACACATCAAAAACAAATTCAAACCAATATTACAGTTGGGTTTCTCAGACTGTCCAAGGAAACAAGCCAAAACACAACAAGACACAACCAAACCCACTAACAATTAGGCTTATCAGGTTGTTAAGGAAATGGAAAGGTAGAATTGCTAAGCTAGTGAGCTCAACCATAGAGCCATGGTACCTGCACAAGATATGGCTTGGCCTCCTCAATATCTGTACCACCCAACACAAAGAAGTATTCCCTTCACTACTACAGAGTCCCTCAGGCCATACCTTCCCTTCCAGTGCTCTTCAGGGTGTGCAGAAAGGATTTACTAACCCTCTTGATATGTCTGTGAGGTTCCTCTCTTTACTTGGATTATCAGCCAATTCTAGCCCTCCTCCATTCCTAAGTATTCAAACCAAAATAGGGATGCACAAAACAACAAACCACAGGGAAACACAGCAACACGTGATTAACTCACTCTATAACAAAGAAAACCACTGCGGAAACACCTTTCGTGACTCAGGAGAGTGAAACAAACCGTTCTAAACAATGAACCATTGTGCTACAATGCTGGGGAGACCATGGAGGACTACACTCTCCTCAAATCGAGTGATCTCCACTGCCCCTTTATTCAACAAAGGAAAATACTTGTAGACAACTAGTCCCGCGACTTCAGATAGTGAATAACACAGACTCCCGCCGCACCATAGTGAACCAAATCCTGAAAAAATGAATCGTGAATGATCAATACATGAGTGAATAATGAACAACCATGACACTTAGGAAAACAAAAACTTCTTGTGCTTGGAAGAAAGGACGGACTGGTGCACATCATGTGGGTTTACTAGCTGCAGAAGGAAGAATGCGACTTCCCAGGCTGCAGGCTTGCAGGCTTGCTCAGTCAAGACCTCAAATTGCCATGCCTTGCTCTACCCAAGGCATTAACTGCCTCATCCACCTTCTGGAAGAATTTAATGATTGAGGACAAAGGACAAAAGGTAGCTGAGGGTTCACGGGTTTCCCCAGTGACATCTGGTTACATCCTATTGGCTCAGGAGTTTGACCAAATCTCCACCCTATCCCTTGTGGAATCATGCCCCCATCTCTTTAATGTTTGCAGTCCCATAACTAGCTATGGTATTATATTAATTTGAACATTTACATGATATATCAAAATATATATACTATGCTTGACTTAGCACCAAAACCATAGGTATCAACCTTGATCACCTATCCACAAACATCAATCAATGGCAAGGCCTTGGCCTTGAGCTCCTCGCCATGATTTTCATACCATATTTACATCATGTACAATTTAATACCATGGGATCAAAACTCGGGTATTGCAGCTATGATGATACTTCAAAGGCTTTCCGCATATACCTTCCTACACAGAGGAAAGTTGTGGTGAGGAGGAAGGTGAGATTTGAGGAGGAGTAGGAATTTCAAAAGTATTGAGAGTCGGAGGAGGAGTAGAAGCAAATTACTACTCCATAGGTGGCATCATCACAGAGTTCGGCGAGTCAGGGAACATGGTCATAGGTATCAGGGGTGACTCGGTCACATGTTACAAGTTCATTAGTTTCAGGGACACACTCTACATGGAATTCTGGTACTTGAACAGGCTCATGGATCACAGGTTCACATGTTTCACCTTCATGTGATTCATTTACACATAGTTCAGGTTCAGGTTCACTAGGTACAGGATCTCAGACCATAGGTACTTCTTCGTCGAGACATTCATCTGATGAGGATGTAGAAGAGGGTCTGCCATAGGATGCTACTTCCAAGAAGATAAATTCAAGTTTCCTTAAGGAGCTTGTGAAGGAAGCAAAGGAGTCAGTGGGGCCACCCAAGAGGGAGGTTAGAGAGAGCAGGGAACCAAAGAGATTTTCTAGTTACATGGTACAAGTGAATAGCTTGCATAAGTTTGAGCCTACTACTTATGAGGAGGCATCCACACATTAGGTTTGGACAGATGCCATGATGGAAGAGTAGAATTCCATCATGAAGAATGGTGTGTGGGAAGTGGTTCTGAGACCAAAAGGGAATTCAATTGTGACTTCCAAGTGGCTCTATAAAATCAAGCATTCTGCGAATGGAAACATCGAAAAGTAGAAATCTCACTTTGTAGCGCGCGGGTTATCACAGGTAGAGGGAATTGATTATGATGAGACCTTTGCACCGGTTGCTATATTTTCTTCAATTAGAGTAGTGATCTCCATTGTTGCAGAGATGGGTTGGAGAGTTCATCATATGGATGTGAAGACCACTTTCCTCAATGGTATTCTACAGGAGGAGCTATATCTAGAGCAACCATAGGGCTTTGAGATTCAAGAGAGGGAGTCTCATGTATGCATGATGAAAAAATCTTTGTTTGGTCTGAAGCAAGCCCCTCGAGCTTGGTACTCGAGTCACATCTGCTTTCGATTGGGTTTTAGAAGAGTGAAGCAGATCCTAACCTATATTACATTGTGGTTGGAGGTGTTCTTCTCATTCTTCTGCTATATGTTGATGACTTGTTCAATACAGGAGGAGAGCACCTGATTGAGGCATGGAAGAAAGATCTTGCTTCAGAGTTTGAGATGACAGACGTTGGGTTGATGCATTACTATTTAGGCATGGAAGTGTGGCGGGAAGATGGACATGTTTTCTAGGGAAAGGAAAATATGTTGTAGATGTTCTAAAGAGATTTCAGATGGAGGAGTGTAGGCCCATGTCCACACCCATGATCACCAATTGGAAGAAGCTTCATGTTACTAAGGGAGAGTTGGTGGATCCTACTTTGTATCTTCAACTTATTGGTTCGTTGATGTATTTGGTCAATGCCAGACTAGATATGAGTTTTGTGGTGAACACTCTCAGTTAGGTCATGTTGGAGCCCAAGAGAGTGCACTAGATATCTGTAGAACACATTTTGAGATACCTTATTAGGACTGTAGACTATGGTTTGGACTACAAGAGGTCAAGTAGAGTGGGGTTGGCTGGTTTCACAGATTCAGATTAGGCAGGGAGTGCTTCAGACGGGAAGAGCACTTCTGGTTATTGTTCTAGTTTGGGCTTTGAAAATGTGTCGTGGTTTAGTTGAAAGAAAAATTCGGTTGCACTGATTTTTGCAGAGGCTGAGTACATGGAAGCTAGTCATGCTAGTTGTGAGGCATTGTGGTTTCGCAAGTTGATGGTAGAATTATTTGGTTAGGAGCCGAGGCCTACTATTATTCATTGTGACAATCAAAGTTCCATTAGGCTCTTTGAGAATCCAGTGTTTCATGACAGGTCAAAGCACATTGAGATCAGATACCACTTCATGAGAGGCTATGTCTAGACAACACATGTAGAGTTGCAGTACATTTCTATTGATGAGCATGTAGCAGATACTCTCACGAAGTATTTGGGAAGAGTGAAGCATATTCATTTCAGAAACAAGATGGGAGTGGTGAAAAACAATTTCCTCTGCAAGAGGGAGTGTTGAAATTTTACTTAGGAAGTGTTTGTCCATTCATGCCTTTGGGTGGACAAGGGCACTTTAAAAAATGGTCTCTAGCTTATTTAAAATGTGAGAATGACTTTATTTTATAAAGTGACATTTTTAATGTGAGTTTGAGTTATAATGATTTTAAAGTGACTTTATGAGATTAAAAGGTGGGTGTGCATTAAATTCTCATTTAATATTTAAAATGTAATTTTTAATGAGGAAATGAGATGGGCCCTAGATCTCATTTAGCTGGATTTTAATCTAAACCATTGATTTGGAGGTGGAAGTTACTCAAACACAAATGCTTGGGAAAGACAAACCTAATTCATTGTTCACATTCCAGAGAGAGAGAGAGAGAAAACCCTTTCACAAATTTCAAGAAACATGAAAAGAAAGGACATGAATTTCTAGACAATTGTACGAGCATAATGACATGATTTCCAATGCAGTTGTACAACGATGAATGTTGAGCGTACAAGTCCGTAAAACACAAAAATCGGGGTGAAAGTAGACAAGTTTCGAGGCAGATTCAAGAATCTATACAACATGATTTTTGAGGCAGGAACTAGCATTTATTGTTGTCCGTACAACAGATAGTACATGCACATATTTCAAGGAAAAATGAATGAATATAAATCGAGGCATTCATACAGTTACACATGTGGCAGAAATTGAGGAATATAACAGTTTGTTAGTGTGTTTCTAGCACGGTTTTCGAGATGAAAATGAGATAAGTACTGCTGTAATTTGTTGATTGAAATTATCTGAAGAAATAAAAATCTCTATGAAGAACGGGTTTTCCCTTCGAGGTTTTTTCCTGAACCATTTTGGTCCAAATCTGAGCCTTTAAATTTTTCATATGTGTTGACTAATTTAATTTTATGGCTAAGAAAACTATAACTATCATAAAATTTTCAGAATTGAAAAAATTTGAAAATATATCTCATGTATTTCAAGTTTACAGTAAAATTTTAATTTTAAATGTACATGCATAATAAGATTTGGGCATTGAACTATCATATTTAGACATTAAACCATATGATGTGACATAATGAAACACATTGTTAAAAATACCAAAAAAGTTTACAATATTACCTAAACACTACATACTCTACAGAATAACCAATGTCATAACCTCCCAATATAATAACTATTTCCCACTCGTGCATCTTAAAGAGTGTAATATAACAATCTAAATAATCCAAAGATCATCAAAAAACTTCGATGTATAGAGCACTTAATAAAAGATCTGTATAAAGCCTTCGAAGATCAACTTTCCTTTCTCCTTCAATAAATTCCTTGATAGCATAGCATAGCCATTATATTTGAACTCTCCTTTCTCCTTCAATAAATTCCTTGATAGCATAGCATAGCCATTATATTTGAGTAGGGTAAAAAGTTAATAAAAGATTTGTATAAAGCTTAGGAAGATCAATTCTTCTTTCTCTTTTCATAAATTCCATGATAGCAATGAATGTTACCCTTTCCACTAAGGTTCTATTTTTGTAAGTGACATGATGCTCTTGTGAAGCCTTTCGTAATAAATGTGTGAATGATGAGCATACCTTTATTAAGTTTGAATATCAAGTGTTGAAATTTTCAGTGAAGTAGCCCTCTAACAAATGATGAACCACGGTTTAAAAAAAATAAAATTCCATAATAACATAGCATAGCAATTATATTTGAGTAGGATAAAAGACACTAAAACCGAGATAGTTAAACTTACCATAAATTATGATTTAGACTAAAATTGATCTAGCTGATTCCGGTGAGTTGGCGGCGTTTTTGGTGAGCGTTTTTTTTGGTTTCTATGGTTGAGATTTGGAAAGCTGGTTTTTAATCTAGTGTGATTATTTTTGCTGTTTGTTGCTATGATTGAGGTTTGGAAAGCTGGTTTTTAATTTCCTGTTTTTAGGAGGGATTGGCTTCGTGCATGGTGACAACAGTCTGGGGTGCTGTGCCCAGGGAGTAGGCGGCGAGCTATCATCAACAAAGGGTTATGCGACCAAGGCATTTAGTCCTTTCTATATGAACAACAGGTGTGTTGACACAATAATCACGGTTGAAAACTTCTCTGCAAACAATTTTCTTGATGAAAAAACAATTTTATAGTGTTCGTATTCCGTAATACTTTCTCTTCCTTTGTAATGACCTGAGCAAAATATTAGACATTAGATTTGGATCATAGATGAATTGCAAGTGCCATTTAAAATTCAAATTAAACTTTGTGAATTTGATACAAAATTTTAAACTTTGTGAATTTGATACAAAATTTTGTTACCTCTACATTTATGAACAGTGAAAAAGACTCATCCATTTAGCTCACACCATTTCAACTAAACCTTATAGATTTCTGTTGTTTTGGGATTGTGTTTTAGCAAATTTTTTATTGTATTTTTTGAGTGGTCGTAATAGGCAAAAACCTGTTTCTTTAAGTAGAAAATTTGGGCAAAGTTTTCTACAACGATTACATATATTTTGAGTATCAAACCATGGTTTTTTTTTTTTTTAAGTATTTCCTAGAATCTTGTTATAAAAGATGGATAGTGACAACCTCTTACAACAATTCTTCGCATTTTGGTGTGAAAAAGTGGATCATTAAAAATTCCATAAAATATTTATGTTTATGTTTATTTATGTTTTGAAAAGTTATGAGTAAAATATGTTTCACATACTGGAAAACAATAATTAAATAGATATGTGTAGTTCGTATTGTTATCCACTAATTTTGCACTTAGTTGGATTAGCTAAGGAGTCGTCATTTAACAGACTTGTTCAAAGTTTGATTCCAGTGTATCAGTTGATCCATCTGCTTGTCTAGCCAATATTGGCTAGTCACTTTTTTATTTGAATAATTTTGACCATGGCATTGCGGGGTTTGTAATAAATGTGCTAGTAGGATATTTTTGAGTGGTTCGGTCTCCTAAGACGTAGAATCGCAAATAGGGTATTCAAGGGAGTTTTTTGCCCATCACAATTATGCTTTGCTTTCAGCCGAGTATAATTGACGAGGTTTTCTTCCGCCTCCTCCAAAGCTGGAATGCCCGATGTTGAATTCTGGGCCTTGGGGGGTTATTAGAGTCCAACTGAGTGTTATAAGCCTACTAAACATTATTTAGATAGATCATGGTCATGTCCTAAGTCATCTAGACACATAAAAAAAAAATCTTTTTTCGAATAGTGAATTTTTTTTTTTAATTTTTTAATTTTTAATTACTTTTCCTAAGTTATTTGGGTTAATTCTTCCATAAATTAAATGGAAAACCCGTTCGTGATCCGAACTCAGAATTCAGTGATTGAAGGCTCTAACCTTATGCCAAAAATCATTCTTGATCAGCCAGCCAATCAGAGCCAACTTTCAGATCAGCAATCGGACACATAATGCCTTTTTACTCAAAAAAGTTAGTTTTGAGTAAAAAAATTATTTTTATTAAAAAATGATTTTTATTAAAAAAATGATTATTTTGGAGAAAACTAAAACTCTCTAAATTAATCCAAATTCTGTAAAATAAAAGGCTAAATGACATCTCATGGAACACTTATGATGATTGGAGTTATCATAACTCAGCTTCAGTCATCATTAAGAGAGAAATTAATTTATTATCAGTTATTGTACATGTCATCTCCAGCTAAAGATGAGATGGAAAGCTCTCATTGGTCCGGTGATTTGATCAAGGTGAAGACTGAAGCTTACACCATTAGTGGGCTTCCCAAACCTAGCTCAGGTTCCTGCCAGACCTAAAAGATGAGCTTACCTACATCCAGACTCACACATGTGGCCTCATCCTTGGCTTGTTTTCAGTGCACAGGTTTGGAGTGGGGGTGCCTTGCCTGGGTGGAGGCCTCCCCTCACTCCTGGTTCTCTGGTTTAGGTCTGGGCTTTTTGTTAGGTGGCTAAGCTGGTTAGGGTTGGTTTTTGGTTTTAGGGTTTTAGCACTCTCTCATTTGTTAAAAAGAGGCTCTTTCAGCTCTATTGGGATGGAACATTTGTGCTGGAGTTACTCTGCAAAAATTGTAATAAGCTTTGCTTACATTTGATTAATAAGATTTTCGACTTTGGAGGTCCATCTCTTTTTGCATATGGTGAATGTTCTATGGTTGAGGTGATACTATTCCTAAACACTTTACTCTTTCTTTTTACTTGAATGAGATCTAGTTATATGTTAAGCTCAAAAGGGCCACTATTGGCACGGTAGATTAGCTGTTTATAGTTTCAATTCAGTTATTTATGCAAAGTAGGTTCTAATCGTGATGAATATGAGTAGTTAGTTATACATAGTATTGATATCGATTGAGTTTCCTTTGCTTACTTTTCATATATATGATTTCACTTGTATTTGAGTTTTGGTATTAACAGGTCACAGGTTGAAGAAGGTTGCGAGTTCAGCTACATCTAGCCCAAGCTTCAAGCAACCTACCATTTAACATATTGTAATTGCAGGGCCTACAAGATCGATCTCTTCCCATTCGAAAGAAAGCTGGAGTCTTCATCCATCTCTTGTGTTCCATCCATAAGAAAACCCACTTCTTTACCTTTCTTCTTTAAATTTTGTACTTGCTCATAAAATAGATCTAAGCTTCAAATCTCTATTATTTCAGATCTATTTTTAGGGCCTTTTCTAGATCTAGTTTACTTTTTTAGATCTAGGGAAAAGTTTTATGCTTTGCATGTAAAATCCAAAAAAAAAATTTCTAAGTATAAATTTTTTTTTCAAATTTTTTTATTTTTTTTATTTTTGTGCATTGTCTTTCCTACCATATTCTAACAATACATGTTTGTTGATTTTTTACTTTTGTGACAGGTACAGTGGAAATGCTGGCAAAATTTTGAAGAAGCAAGCCTTAAAAAACTATAAATTCCCTCTTTTTCTTTTCCCCTTCTACAGATTGCTCCAAAGACCTTTCAGGATCAAAGAAAATGAAGCAAAAAGAGCAGCAAAAAAGGAAAACATTGTAACCAAATTAATAAAAAGCAAGTGGGATTACGGCTCCCACACCTCTCTTTTCCCATTTGGGGGAAGCTTGTATCGTCTCCCATTTTCATGCTTTGATTCATGTTTTGTTGAAAGTAGGATAGAGTAATTTATAATCTTTAGAAGTTTTCCTTTTTAACTTGATAGTTTATTTGCTAATTAGTTTATCATACATGAAAAATGAAGAAAAATATTTGATTTGATAATTTATTTAAGCATTGTACAATTTCTATTTTTTTGTATACTTACCCCCTTGCTTTCCCGATTAGGGCCCTAAAAAGCCTGAAAGAGACTCTTGGGTAGTTAGATTGTTATTGTTTTATTTCTTTCATTCTAGCTTAACAAACTAAGTAAGACTCTTGAACTTGTAGTAACACAAGTCAAGAGCACTCTCTATCAGAGAACATCATTAGTTTTGCACATCCTTGCATTAGGCATTTAGATTAATTAAGTCTCTTGAACCTTTGTCATAAGACAAAGTCAAGAGCGCTCTCTGTCGGAGAGTCTAATTAATTAACTTAATAAAACCTTCAACACACACACCCCTTTAATTAATTAACTCATTTCCCTCCTTGCCGGAGTATGCTCTGACCGATCCCAGATTGAAATACCCAGAAACGGCACTGGATCTTTAAACCCTACAAGAGTAATTTAATAATACTTAAACACCTGTAACCAACGCACCAACGTTGTAGGGATTTTTCCAAAGTACTTCTTAGTAGAGGCACCGGAACCCCCCGCTGTCTTAGATTCTCGGCTAGCTGGTCAATCTTGGCGATACCAGCCTGGGATACTGGGCGGGCCCGACATGTCTTCAACGGAGGGAACTTTGAAGAGTCTCCTGACTTTGANATATATAATTTAGATTTAAATATATTATAATTTGAATCATAATGGTTATTAAAAACATTTACAAAGCACTTAGACATAGATTTAACACGCAAACCAATTAGTGACCTTAAAGATAGCATCCAATTTTCTTTCTATCCTTTGATTATGGGCTTGGATTTTGTCGTTATGTCAAAACCTTGCCCTACCCAGGTATCATTGTTTACCATTCAAACAATGATCCTTTAGAGAATCACCTTGAAGTAAAGTAAGATGAGTAAGATAATTAGAGAATCACCTTGAAGTAAAGTAAGATGACTGATTTCATGTGTGTTGTTCAGGATATTACACCCTTGCAACCTAGGGTTCGGGNTTGACACTCTAAGCAAGACCACTATAAAAAACTTTTAAAATCTACCAAGAGCACTTGCAAAACCTAATACTCACTAGCTTGATTCCTAGACTTTATTTCATGCATTTATTTGACTCCATAG